>JAQZBX010055473.1:0-18408 GCA_029593785.1 Cabassous unicinctus | reverse complement strand
TGTATTAGTCAGCCAAAGGGGTGCTAATGTGAAATACCAAACATGCGTTGGTCTTTACAAAGGGTATTTATTTGGGGTAGAAGTCCACAAATACCAGGCCATAAAGCATTATGTTTCTTCTCTCACCACAGTCCACTGCCTCATTGTTAGAGCAAGACAGCTGCCGGCGTTTGCCAGGGTTCAGGCTTCTGGGGTTCCTCTCTTCCCGGGGCTGCATTTCTCTCTGGGTTTAGTTCCTGTTTCCTCCACAAGGTCAGCTGTAGAAGATCAGGTGAACGGCTTGCTTCTCTTCTCCTGGGGCCTTCTTTCCAACACAAAACTGCTTCTCAAAAGACTGCTTCTCAAAACTGTTCTTGCCATGCCTTTTATATTTGATTCCCCACCCACCAAGAGGTGGGCCTCAACACCTTAATCATAACCTAATCATGCCCAGATTAACAGATCAGTTTACAAGCATGATCCAATTATATTTTTGGAATTCATAATTACATCAAATTGGCCAACGGTTACGCCCCTCTTGTTACCCTTACTGGAGATCTACATTTCTTCATGTGGCTTTGATCTGTCAGCTAGTGTTATTTCCTTTTAACCTCCAGAACTCTCTTTGGCATCTTTTGTAGGGCTGGTCTTAGTGATGATCACCTCCCTCAGCTTTTGTTTATCTGGGAATGTCTTAATGGCTCCCTTATTTTTGAAAGAGTTTTGCCATGTGTAGAATATTGGGTAGGCAGATTTTGCTTTTGGCCTTCTTGCCTCCATGGTTTCTGATGAGAAATTGGCACTTATTGAGGCTTCTTTGTATGACATGTTGCTCCTCTCTAATGTCTATTATTTGTACACTTGCTAGGTAGGAATTTTAGATTTCATGTATACTATATATTCTGTTTAATTTTCTAGGTATTGCCTTGTTTTTTTTCTTTATTTTCTCATTTTATCCCTATATAAAAATTTATATATTTGCCACCAGTAGTTCATAAAGAAAATCTAGCCATAAGATGTGTATATTTGTACTAATGTTCTATGACTTTATCATTATTTTGTTGTTTGTGTCATAGTAAAAATGAAAAAGAAAAATATACCTTTGAGATTTTGTTTTGCATCTGTGGTTGAATAAGAGGAAAGAATTTTTGTCTAATTGTGGACATATAAGGTTTTCAATGACAATGCCTAATTTTTAATGTAATTACAGATATAATGTGAAACTATTTGGTTTGTAGATGCAGGATAAAATGAGGATAATTTTATATATCTTTATATTTCTGGTGTTCAGTTTTACATTATCTAATCTATTAATAAATGAATATTGCCTGATGGATTCTTTCAGTCTCATTCATTTACTTTTTCAAAGGGGAATTTTAGACAACTGTAGTAAAGTGTAATAAAGAGAACTCCTAATAGCTTTTCTATAGTGGGCCTTAGGATTTATTGTTCCAGGAGACTTCTTTTGGGATAGTAAATCTAGTTTACTGAAGCATTAAGGAATCATAACATATACATATATTTTAAGATTTCTATGAAGGAGTCATAATCATAACATGAAATTTTTATATGTTTGTTTGGCATTATAGTTTAAATTTTTTTCTAAATTAGCATTCAGGAGATACCTGTTAATAGATTTAGAAGAAAAAAGTAGTTATTGGTCTTTAAAATGATTAGGAGAAAGATACTTTACCTAATTAGTCTGATAAGTTAATTGTTCTAAGCAACTGTGATTGTGAACTTACTGGAGGTTAACAGAGGCATGGGATTAACAGAATTCTAATTTAATGTACTGTGTTCAAATTCCACTGAACACTTTTTTTTTTTTTTAAAGTATGTAACTCTCAATAATGTGAACCAATGCTTTGGTATTAATGTCTGGCCTGGAAAGTTTATTAGAATTTTACAATGAAAGGTTGCAATCAAGTAATAGCTTCTGCTCTTTCCAGTTGCACTGAAAATTAAGTGATTCTTTTGTTGGTCATTGTTGAAATGATGGAAGGTACTTAGTTCCTGAATATGAGTTTAAATAAAGCATTTTTAATAGTCTATTTTAATGTTTGTAATTTTAAAAATTCACTACTGTCATCACATTGCTGGAAGAGTAATTATTTGGCAACTTCAGATTTTCTTAAATCCTGCCATTTATCTTTCACTTTTACCCCAAAACTGAAAAGATGATGTGTAACATGACTGCAAAATTGTCAATTTTGGAGCAGGTAAAGAAAAATAGGGTCAAACATTTTTTTAGTATGATTGTATTTCTTTCTTATTGAACACACATCTAGTAATTTATATTACCCAAAGCAGACTTAGTTTTAACTATCAGAGGTAAAATAGTGAATCCATTTGTGTCGTCACTGAAGGATTACAATAAATTTTAAATTTAATTAAATTTTAAAATTCCAAGGAAAATTTATCTGTGACTCTTTATTTTATATTCTTTTCTACTTCTTGCATTATTAAGTATTTTGTATAATATTTTTAGTCATAGAATCTATATATAGTCCATGATGATGATGTCATAGGATGCACGTAAAGCATTGGGGAACTTTCTTTCAATTGTGGAGTCACAGATTAGCTACCTCTGATATGAAACATAATACTGTATCAAATTAGTGCGTGTCGTTTTATATTATTCATGAAAAAACTTTCAGAAACACTTCAGTGAAGCCTTTGAACTCGCAGTTTCAAGCAGCCTCTCTAAAAGGCTTAAGATTTTTAAGACAAATGCATGAGAACACGTAACCACAGATGTGATTCTACATAATTTGTCTGCAACTTTAAATAATGAAGTTGGAGAAAGTTATCAGAGAAATCTATTGTTCATACAGAACCAGGTTTTCTGTACGTTGTTTTATCAAATTGAGGGTGACATCAACTGTTAGACTGTGCCCTTATTTTATATACCACTGAATAAGAGACCTATGGCAATTAAACCATGATATGTCATTGATTGTAAGATATGACCTGTTTTCAGAGATGTGAAAGAAAAAAAAAATGAGACATGAAAAGGGAAGTGTATTAGTCAGAATTCTCTAGAGAAACAGAACCGACAGGAGATATCTGTAAATATTACGAGATTTTATAAAATTGTCTTACTGAAATATAGGGATTCATGAGTCCGAATACCATAGAGCAGGCTGCAAGCTGGGAGCTACAATAAAGGTTTTTGATGAATTCCCCAGGAGAAGCTGGCTGGCTGAAGTAGAGATGAAAGTTCTCTCTTCTGACTGCTGAAACCATCACTTCTCCTTTAAAAGCCTTCAACTGATTGAGTGAGATGTCTCTTATTGCTGAAGGCAGTCTCCTCAGTTGATTGTAAATGTAATCAGCCATAGATGCAGTCAACTCACTGATGATTAAAGTCCATGAAATACCCTTGTATTACAATTAGCCCAGTGCTTGCTTGATCAGGCACCATTACCTGGCCAAGTTGACACATGAGCCTAACCATCACAGGAATTATGTATTTCCTGACAGAGAATGGTATTATATATTTTTTCTATATGTATATAACAATGTTTGTTTGTCATTATATTATTTATTTTCACCCCTTAATTCCAATTCTTTAAAAGCTCAAGATTGCTTTTTTTAATTGAAGGATACCATACATACGTAAAGAAAAGTCTACAACTGTAAGTTTATATAATTGATGAATTTTTATGAAGATAAAAACACTTATTTTACCAGTAGCTGGATCAAGAAAAAGAACATTACCAACACTTCACAAGCCCATCTTCTGTCCTTACCCTCTGCCAAGGGTAATTGTTCTTACTCCTAACATCATTCATTAGTTTCTGCTGTTTTTAAACCTTACATAAATGTAATCATACAGAATATGCTTTTTTCTATGTCTGCTTTCTTTTGTTTCACTTTTTGTTTGTGAAGTTCATATGTAGTTCTGTGTATCAGTAGTTCATTCTTTCTCATTGCTGTATGGTCTTCATTGTATGAATAAACCTCAACTTATTTATCCAATCTACGGTGGATGGGCATTTTTTTCCCCTCCAGTTTTTGACTATTATGAATAGTGATGTTACGATCATTATTGTATATGTCTCTTCATGAACAAATGTACATACTTTTGTTGGATGTATACTGTAGCAGTTTGGTATTGTTTATGAATTCCAAAAATAGATATTGGATTATGTTTGTGGACTGGTCTGTTCCTTTGGGCATATCAGATTGTATTGGATTCAGAGGTTTCACCTTTACTTGATTAAATAATGATTAAGGATTTGATTGGGCCATATCAGTAGGAAGTCACAGAGAAAACCACACGGCAGAGGAGAGAGGTTCGAGTTTTTGGATGCTGTAGCCCCGGGAAGTAAACACACAGAAGAACACAGAGGAATAGAGATGGCTCCATAGACACGGCGAGGCCCGGGGAATAGAGAGCGCCTGATAGTCTACAGCTGACCCTGTGGAGAGACCAGAGCAGCTGAGCCTGGAGAGTGACGAGACTTTTCCCAGCCTACAGCTGATATTGGAAGAAGCTGGGACCATGGAACCTAAAGTGTAAGACAAAGGTTGAACCCTTGCAGACATGGCAGCCATCTTGCTCCAACACGTGGCGACAGACTTTGGTGAGGGAAGTAACTTATGCTTTATGGCCTGGTAACTGAAAGCTTCTACCCCAAATAAATACCCTTTATAAAAGGCAACAGATTTCTGGTATTTTGTATCACTACCCCTTTGACTGACTAATACATATACCTATGAGTGTCATTACTGTCCTATAGAGTTTGCATATCTTCAGCTTTAGAAAGTATTACTAAACAGTTTTCCAAAGTTGTACTCATTTATACTTTTGCCAGCTTTGTGAGAGTTCTAGTAGCTTTTGCATCCTTGCCAACACTTGGCATTGTCTCTTTTTTTAGTCATTCTGGTAGATGTGGTTCTTATTCCATTTCCCTACTCATTAATGATATGTAGCATCTTTTTATATGGTCATCGTCCATTTGGATATACTGTGAGGTAGGAATCAAGGTTCTTTATTTTCCCCAAATGGATATCCAATTGACCAAGCACCATTTATTGAAAGATCACCTTTTCCCCCACTATCCATGCTATCTATCTTTGTAACACAGGTAACTAAAACTGAATGTTTTAGTTTGCCAGAGGTGTTACCACACATACCACAAACTGGTTTTGGCTTAGCAACAGGAATTTATTGGCTCAGGTTTTAAGCCTCGAAAAGGTCCCAAATCAAGATATTGACAAGGCTTGCTTTCTCCTGGAGTCTGTAGCTTGCTGGTGCTGGCTTACTGCAATCTTTGAGGTTCCTTCCCTTGCATCTCTGCCTCCTGCCATGTGGCTATGTCCTCTTCTTTCTCTGCTCTTCTGATTTTTGTTGACTTACTGTTTCTTATTCCTCCCTGAGACTTTGGTTTCTTCTCTTTTTAAGGACTCCAATAATATGGATTAAGACCCACCCTTATTTAGTTGGACTACACCTTAACTGAAAATAACATCTTCAAGAGGTCCTGTTTATTACAATGAGATTCATACCCAAAGGAATGCAGATTAAGATTAAGAACATGTTTTTCCTGGGGTACATAACTCAGTCCACCATATTGTATGTGGAACTATTTCTGGGATCTCTTTCCTGTTCTATTGTTTATCTTTGACAACAGTACCACACTATCTCAAATACTATAATTTTATAATAATTATTGGTAACTGGTAGTTAAGACTGCTTTTAACATTTTCATTTGTTGTTCTGTTTTAGAGCAAGAGAAGAATATTAAAATCTTTCTTTTATTTTTCTAATATATGAAAGTGTTTAGTATGTAAACATCTATAACTTATTTTATTATGAATTTTGTCAAAATAAACTGACAATTTTACCTGTTTGATAGCTTTTACTTTGAGTTGTGATTAGTTTATTATCAAATTAGCTTTGCCTAGTATTTTTAGTTTAAAATTTTGTTTTGCATGTAATTTTGTTCTCTTATGTTTTGTCTTTTGTTCATTTCATTCTTTATTTTTCTCCTTTGTATTACTGTAGATTTTCTTAAAATATTGTGCACTTCACACATCTGGTTTTCAGCATAACTCATTCTGCTCCTTATATTTTAGTGTTTTTCAGAATTTTAATGTGAAGCATGCTTTCTTAAATTTAATTGAGTTCTTTTTTTATATAGTTTAGTAAGACAAACTTTTTAATGGATGTATAACAGACGTATTGGAATGATTCATAAGTATACAGCTTCAAGAAGTTTACCAGAATGAACACACCTGTGGAACCATCACCCAAAGCTAGATATAGACTATTACAAATATCCCAAAAGCCTTCCCTTTGCACCTTACCATTCTCTATCTCTTCATTTTTCCCCAGAGATAATCACTATTTTCACTTCTGTCATAATAGATTAATATTGGTGTTTTTGAACTCTATATAAATGGAATCATATGGCATATAATTTTTTGTGTGTACTTGTCTTCTTTCAGTTAACATTTATCTCCACGTGTTGTTGCCAGTAGACATAGTTTGATAATTTTTGTTGTAGTATAGTTCGAGTATATCATTATTTATCCTTTCTATTATTGATAGACATTTGGATTGTTTCTAGTTTTTGGTTCTTACAAATAGTGCTGCTGTGAATTGTGAACATTTGGTATACACCTGTATACAATTTTCTTTTCCATTTATTTACCTACGTATAAAATAGAAAGTCAGGAAACAGGCCCACATACATGGCTACTTGATTTATGACAAAGGTTATACTGTGGAGCAGTGGAGAAAGAATGGATCCGGTTCAACAAATAGTTTTAAGTCAGTTGGATATGGACATGGAAAGAAAAAGTCTTATAGGTACCTCTAACTATTCGTAGATACTAATTCCATATGGATTAAAAATCTAAATGTGAAAGAGAAAAAACAATTAAGCCCTTAGAAGAAAATATAGGAGAGGATATATTCATGATGATCTTGGTGTAGAATTCTAAGACTCTTATGAATCAGCAAATAACCAGAGGAGAAAAGTAGTGTAGACTGTCAAGTTCTCTTCTCTGTGCTTTGCTTTTATCTATGATCTTCTTCCCAAACTAGTTGTTTTGGTGGCCATAAACTCTCAGCTTCTTAGCCCTTTAGTCATAAGTTTCTGCTCAACTGCATAGGCTCTAAGCAGCTGCTTTGAAATCAGCAGATGCCTCAACAGAAAAAGCTATGCCACAAGTTGGATTCATATATCTGTATTTCCCTGCTCTCCACAGTCTTGTTCCCTCCACTCCTGGCTGCCTAGGTGTAACTGAATTCCAGTTTTTGTCTCCTCATCTCTGTGAGAATGCCAGAAGCTCTGCTTAGACTCTTTGCCAATTAGCCTCAAGTTTTGACTTGGCTTTGCAGACTTTAGGGCATGCATGGGTTATGAACTAGCAGATACTTCCAGGGGAAAGGCAGCTGGGCTCCCTCAGTGCTTTTCCCTTCTTTCTAGGTTCCTGGCCTCTCAAGTCCTGTGTACCTTCTTATATATTTGATGTCTTAAAACAGATGTTTTAAAAAAAGTGTGTTATATTCAGCTTTTCTACTTCTTCATGGGAGAGTTGGACTGATATAAGCTAGTCCATAATAGCTGGAAGTAGAAATCTTTGGAGATGAACATTTAAAATAATCCCAGTAAATTGAAGTTTCTTCTCTTTTTTTCCTTCCACTTTCTCCCTCTTTTTCTCCCCCTTCTCCTCTTTCTCTCTCCCTTCTACTCATTCCTCCTCCTTTATTATTTTTTTTAATTTTGTAGAATATTTTCATAGGTAATACTCTAGCTTCTCTCTGCCCACTCATCTAGGAGTGGCCTCTCCATTCTTGTTTGCCAGTAAGAAGAGTGATGCAATAAACTTTCTTTTGCTACTACCATTCTTATGCTCCTTATTTAAAAAAAAAAACTTTTTTATTGTAATAACAATATACAACTCAGAATTTCCCACTTTAACCACTTCCAACTGTACAATTAATTTGTATTAATTGTACTCACAATATTTTGCTACCATCACCAATATTCAATATCCCAACCTTTTCATCACATCAAATAGAAGCCCTGTACCCATTAAATAATAAATCCTTTCCTGTGCCCCCCAACCCTAGTGACCTATAATATCAATATTTGCCTTTTTTGTGCCTGGCTTATTTCATTCAACATGATGCTCAAGGTTCATCCACATGGGTGCATGCATCAGGACTTCATTCCTTTTCACTCCTGCATAATATTCCATTGTGTATATACCACATTTTTTAATCCATTTATCAGTTGATGGACACTCGGGTAACTTCCACATTTTGGCTGTTGTGAATAATGCTGCTATAAACATTGGTGTACAACTATCTGTTACGAGTTTTTACTTTCAGTTACTTGAGGTATATCTAGAAGTAGGATTGCCAGATCATATGGTAATTCTATTTTCAACTTCCCGAAGAATTGCCAAACTGATTTCCATGGGGGCTGTATCATTTTACAGTGCCAGTGGCAATGTATAAGGGTTCCGATTTCTCTGCATTCTTTATAACATTTATTGTTATTATTATTATTTATATTTTAACAGCCATCCTAGTAGGAGTGAAATAGTATGCATTTCCCTGATGATCAATGATTTTGAGCATCTTTTCATGTACTTATTGGCCATTTGAATATCTTCTTTGGAGAAATGTCTGTTCAAGTCCTTTACCCATTTTTTTTTTAACAAATCAATTTTATTGATACGTATTTATAAAGCATACAATTCATCCAGAGTGTACAATGGTTTTTGTATAATCACATAGTTATGCAGTCATCACTTCAATCATTATTAGCACATTTTCATTATTTCAGTAATAATAAAAAACAGACAAGAAAATTCTTCACCTCTCAATCTCTGTTTCATTTGCTGTACATAGCTGCTATTTCTGACTATTCTTGCACAATTACTTATTTGCTTATTAAGCAGTTTTATTGAGATATAGTCACATACTATATGATGTATCTGAAGTATATAATCAGTGACTTTTAGTATAATCACAATGTTGTCCATTCATCATCACAAAAATTTTTAGAACTATTTCATTTCTCCAAAATAAAAACTCAGCACCCCTTAGCATGTCTTCTCTACCCTACATGTCTACTAATCAAATTTCATCTTTATAAATTACTTTATATTTATATTTTATATAAATGGAATCATACAATATGTTGCACAATATGTTTAGATCATGTAAGTGCAATCATACTGTATTTGTCCTATTGTGTCTAACTTGCTTCATTCTTTATAATGTCCTCCAGGTTCATCCATGTTATCATGCTATACGACTTGATTTCTTCTTACAGCTACACAATATCCCATTGTGTGAATACACCACAGTTTATCCATTCATGGGTTGATGGGCAGTGTGTTGTTTCCAACTTTTGGCAATCATGAATAACGCCACTATGAACATTGGTGTGCACATGTCTGTTTGTGTCACTGCTTTCAGTCCTTCTGGGTATATATACCCGGTAGTGGTATTGCCAGGTCATATGGCAAATCTATATTCAACATCTTTAGAAACTGCCAAACAGCCCTCCACAATGGCTGTACCATTCTACATTCTATCTTTATGCTAATACCATGGTGTTTAGAGCACTCTAATATGTTTCAGGTTCAGGCAGTGAAATTCCTTCCATATCACTCTTCTTTTTTAGAATGCTTTTGGCTATTCAGGTGCACTTTGGCTTCGAAATGGATTTGGTCATTGCCTTTTCTATTTCTGTATATTAGGCTGTTGGAATTTTGATGGTATTGCATAGAATCTATAAATCAGTTTGGATAGGATTGACATCTTCATGATATTTAGTCTTCCAATTCATGAACATATAATGCCTTTCCATTTGAATAGGACTTCATTGATTTCTTTTAACATTGTTTTGTAGTTTCTGCAGATAGATCTTGTACTGCTTTGGTTAAATTGATTCCTAGGTATTTGAGTCTTTAATTGCAATTGAAAATGGAATTTTCCCCTTGATTTCCTCCTCAGAGTGTTCAGTAGTAGTGCACAAAGACGTTACTGAGTTTTGTGTGTTGATCTTATATCCTGCCACTTTGCCGAACTTATTGATTAGTTTAAGTATCTTTATTGTAGACATTTCAGAATTTTCTAAATATAGAATCATGTCATCTGCAAATAGTGAGTTTTATTTCTTCTTTTCCTGTTTGGATGCCTTTAATTTTTTTTTTTTTTTTTTTTTTTTTTTTTCTTGTCTCATTGCTCTAGCTAGAACTTCTAGTACAATGTTGAATAACAATAGTGACAGTGGGCGTCCTTGTCTTGTTCCTGATCTTAGAGGGAAAGTTTTCAACCTTTCCCCATTGGTATGATGTTGGCTCTGGGTTTTTCATATATGCCTTTTATCATGTTGAGGAATTTTCCTTCTATTCCTGTCTTTCAAAGTGTTTTTTATCAAGAAATGATGCTGGATCTTGTCAAATGCCTTTTCTGCATCGAGATCATCATGGTTTTTTTTTTTCCCCTTCAATTTGTTTATATGGTGTATAATGTTGATTGATTTTCTAATGTTGAACCAGCCTTGTATACCAGGAATAAATCGCATTTGGTTGTGGTATATAAGTCTTTTGATATACTGTTGGATTCTATTTGCAAGTATTTTGTTGAGAATTTTTGCATCTATGTTTAGAGAGATTGGTCTGTAATTTTTTTTTTTTCTTATTGTGTCTTTTTCTGGCTTTGGTTTTAGGGTGATGTTGGCTTTATAAAATATGTTGGGTAATTTTCCTTCTTTTTCAATTTTTTTAGAAGAGTTTAAACAAGATTGGTGTTAATTCTTTCTGAAATGCTTGGTAGAATTCCCTTGTGAAGCCATCTGGTCCTAGACTTTTCTTTGTTGGGAGATTTTTGATGATGGAATCAGTCTCTTTAAATCTGATTGCTTTGTTAAGTTCTTGTATTTCTTTTAGTGACAGTGTAGGATGTTTGTGCATTTCTAGTAGTTTGTCCATTTCATCTAGGTTGTCTACTTTATTGGCATACAGTTTCTAATAAAATCCTCTTATGATCCTTTTTATTTCTGTGAGGTCAGCTGTAACTTCTCCCATTTCATTTCTGATTGTATTTATTTGCATCTTCCCTCTTTTTTTCTTGCTTAGTCTAGCTAGGGGTTTGTCAATTTTTATTGATCTTCTCAAAGAACCAGCTTTTGGTTTTGCAGATTTTCTCTCTCTCTTTTTTTTTTGGTTTCAATTTCATTTATTTCTGCTCTAATCTTTATTGTTTCTTTCCTTCTGCTTGCTTTGGGATTGGTTTGCTGTTCTTTTTCTAGTTTCTCAAGTTGTTCAGTTAGATCTTTGAGTTTAGCTCTTTATTTTTTAATATAAGCTGTAGCAATTTGGTATTGTTTATGAATTCCAAAAATATATATTTGATTATGTTTGTAAATTGGTCTGTTCCTCTGGGTGTGATTAAATTATGATTTTAGGGCTTTGATTGGTTCACGTCAGTAGAAACTTGAGTCCCCACCCACCGAGAAAACCACGAGACAGAGAAGAGAGTTGGAGTTTTGAGCTGGAGCCCAGGAAGTAGGCACATAGAGGAGCAGAGTAGCTGAGCCTGAGCCCGGGGAAGAGAGACAGAGCTGGTTGCCTGATAGTCTATAGCTGGCCTTGTGCAGAGAGCAAGGCAACTGAACTCAGAGAGAAACAAGCCCCAGGAAGAGAGGAACCCAGGAATGTCTGAACTCTTGGCAGACATTGGCAGCCATCTTGCCCCAACACGTGGCAACAGACTTCGGTGAGGGAAGTAACTTATGCTTTATGGCCTGGTACCTGTAAGCTTCTACCCCATATAAATACCCTTTATAAAAGCCAACAGATTTCTGGTACTTTGCATCAGCACCTCTTGGCTGACTAATACATAGGTGTTTAGGACTATAAATTTCCCTCTCAAGACTGTCCAGGCTGTATCCCATAAGTTTTGATAAATTGTGTTCTCTTTTTCATTTGTCTCAGTATATTTACTGATTTCACTTGCAATTTCTTCTTTGACCCACTGATTATTTAGGAGTATGTTGTTCAGCCTCCTCACATTTGCTAATTTACCTCTTTCCTGTCTATTATTGATTTCTAGTTTTATCCCATTATGATCTGAGAAGAGGCTTTGTAAAATTTCAGTGTTTTTATATTTATTGAGAGCTACATTGTGACCTAACACGTGGTCTATCCTGGAGAAAGATCCATGGGCACTTGAGAACAGTGTATAACCTGCTGAATTCGGATGCAGTGTTCTGTATATGTATGTTAGATCTAATTTGTTTATCATATTATTCAAGCTCTCTGTTTCCTTGTTGATCTTCTGTCTAGTTGTTCTATCTAATGATGTGAGTGGTATGTTGAAGTCTCCAGTGATTATTGTAGAGATGTCTATTTCTCCCTTCAGTTTTGCCAGAGTTTGTCTCGTGTATTTTGGGGATACCCTGTTTAGGTGCATAGATATTTATGACTTTTAAATCTTCCTGGTAGATTGTACCTTTTATTAATATATATTGGCCTTCTGTATCTCTTACAACCCTTTTGCATTTAAAGTCTATTTTGTCTGATATTAGTATAGCTACCCTTGTTGTTTTTTGGTTTCTATTTTCGTGGAGTACCTTTTTCTGATTGTTCACTTTAAGCCAGTTTATATCCCTGGGTCTAAGATGAGTCTCTTTTAAGCAGCATATGGATGGTTCATGGTTTTTTATCCATTCTGTTAACCTGTATCTTTTGATTTGGAATTTAATCCATTCACATTCAATGATATTACTCTAAATGCATTATTTACTTCCACCATTTTATTCTTTGGTTTTCATGTCATATCATTTTTTGTCTGTCTTTTTACTCTTTTGGTTATCCTTTCTGGTATTCTTTCTTCTATACTCTCCTCCAAGCCTCTCTCTCCTGTCTTTTCTTTCAGTCTCTAAGGCTTCCTTTAATATTTCCTGAGACGGTGGATTCTTTTTTACGAAATCTCTTAGTTTCTGTTTGTGAATATTTTATACTCACCTTAATATTTGAAGGACAGTTTTTCTGTATAAAGAATTCTCGGCTGGCAGTTTTTCTCTTTCAGTATCCTAGTTCTACCATACCACTTTTTTCTTGCCTCCATGCTTTCTGATGAGACATCTGCACTAAGTCTTATTGGGTGTCCCTTGTATGTGATGGTTTGTGTCTCCCTTGCTGCTCTCAGAATTTTCTCTTTATCTTTGACATTTGACATTCTGAGTAGTATGTGTCTTGGAGTAGGTCTGTTCAGATATATTCTGATTGGGGTATGGTGCGCTTCTTGGAATGTAAGTTCTTTTCTGTAGGGAGAGTTGGGAAATTTTCAGCTATTATTTCTTCAAATACTTTTTTCCCCTTTTCACTTCTCTTCTTCTGGAACTCCCATGATATGTGTTTTGTTGCGTTTTGTGTTGTCATTCAGCTCCTTGAGCCCCTGCTCAATTTCGCCATTCTTTTCTTTCTCTGTTCTTTTCTCTCTTCAGTTTCAGCTGTTCTGTCTTCTATATCACTTATTCTTTCTTCTATCATTTCGAGTCTGTTGTTGTATGTCTCTAATGTGTATTTTTATCTCACCTATTGTGTCTTTCCTTCCCATGAGCTCTGTTAATTTTCTATTCAGGATTTCAAATTCTTCTTTGTGCTCGCTCAATGTCTTCTATATGTCATTTATCTCTTTAAGCATATTGTCTTTCAACTCATTAATTTGATTTTGGAAATTTGTGTGCATCTTGTCAATTAGTTGCGTCAATTCTTACATGTCTTCTAGGGCTTTGATATGTTCCTTTTCTCGGCCCATGTCTTCTGTTTTCTTAGTATGACTTGTAAATTTTTGTTGAACACTAGGCATCTGAGTAGGACGGTAGTTTACTCAGATGCTCAATTTTTCTCTCTTTCGTAGAGATTTAGTGGTGGGAGGCTGTCTTACTGCTGCCTTTTGATCCTTGGTTTAACCTGTTGTAGATCTTTAGGATTGTCCCTGTTAGTTGCTTAAAACTGGGCTCTGGTCTCACTAGTGGGTTGCAGACCCATTTCCTAGGGCCTTGTGGAGGGAGGCTATAAAGGCCAGAACAAGCCTCTCATTTACTTTTAACTTCCTCATGTGCACTTCCTTGGCCTACTGTCAGATGGCAGTGTTTGGCAACCTTCTCAGTTTAGTGCCTGTTAGGAGGAGTGAGTTCACTGCAAAGGACTACATCAGTGTAATACAGGTTCCTGCCTGGAGGCTAAGAGCTTTGTAATTCAAACTTTCCTAGAGACAGTTCTCTAGCCTTTGCTGGCAGCTCCATCCCTTTTCCAGGAAATAGGAAATAATTCCACTCCCTTCTGAATTCTCAGCTATCAGCCCAGGTTAGTAGAGAGGGAGACTGGGATTTTTTTTTAGTACTGGAGATGGCTCCCAAGGCAAACAATGGGGTGGCCCCACCAGCCTGGAATGGCTGGTGGGACACAGTGGACTAAATTTGTGGGTCAAAAACTAAGTCAGCCTTAGGCTGTGTCCCTCTCTCTCCCCTTTCCTGAGGTGTTGGCTCTCTGAGGCAACCTTTGTCTGTTGCAGTCCAGAGGCCTGCGAACTCAAAAATGTCTTTCGTGAGGGAGGATGCTTGCAGTAACAACTGCTGGTTTTGACTCACAGTTTTGCATAGCGATTAGTTTCCTTTGTCCCTCTTTCTTCTGAGGGGTGTCCAGCCTTTGCCTGGTGTCCTAAACCATAGAAGATATTTTTCCAGGTCATTTCAGCCTGTCCTTTCGCTATTTTTCTGGGACAGAGGAGAGTCCCATGTCTTTCTAGTCTGCCATCTTCCCAGAAGTCCTCTTTGCCCATTTTAAAATTGAGTTGTCTTTTTGTTGAGTTGTAGTTCTTTTTATAATCTGGCTATTAAAGCCTTTTCAGATATATGATCTGCAATTATCTTTTCCCATTTTATAGGTTGTCTTTTCACTTTCTTGATAATGTCCTTTGATGTACAGAAGTTTTAATTTTGATGAAGTCCATTTTATTATTTTTTCTTTTGATGCATGTTTTTTGCATCACAGCTAAGAAATCACTACCAAATCCAAGGTTTTGAAGGTTCCCCCTATGTTTTCTTCCAGGAGTTTTATGATTTTAGCTCTCACATTTAGGTCTTTGATACATTTAAATTTAATTTTTGTATATGGTGTGAGGTAGTAGTCCACCTTCATTCTTTTGAAAGTTGATATTTAGTTTTCCCAGCACTATTTGTTGAAAATGCCATTCTTACTAAGTGAACTCAGCACCCTTGTATAAATTCAATTTGCCATAGATATATGAGTTTATTTCTCCTGATTATTTTTAGATTCTTCAAACTCCAGAGGATAAGCTTAGAAGGGCTGGGTACTGGCCAACTTTCTTTAATTTTGTTTCTTTATTTAATAAGGCTCAATCCACTAGCCTCAGAGAAGCCTTCTAGTATTATGGTGATGATGACGACAATGATGACAATGCTAAAATTAGAAAATTTTACAGATTTTCTATTTGGGATGATAGAAAAATTTTTGTAATGGATGATGGTGATGGTAATAAAACATTGTGAATGTAATTAACAATACTGAATTATATATTTGAATGTGGTTAAAAGGGAAAATTTTAGGTTGTGTATATATAGTACTAGAATAAAAATTTTTTTTAAAAAGTAAACCTTTGGACCGTACAGCACAAACAGTAAACCCTAATGTAAGCCATGAACTATAGTTAATAGTACAATTATAAAGATATTTCACTAGTTGTAACAAATGTACCACGTTAATGCAAAGTGTTAATAATAGGATGATGTATGGGCACTCTGTATTTCATGTATGATTTTTCTGTAAACCTACAACTTCACTAGTTAAGAAAATTAGACTTTATCACTGGATAATCTGAAGGAGTCTGTAGGTTTTCCTTGTTATAAATAATAAATACAACCCTCAGAATACAGCAATCTTGTGGCTCTTCGGGCTTAAATTATTCATACTGTCAACTTTGAACTAATCTAAAACACTATCGTGCATACCATCCTGTACAGTTCACTTCTAGTTATATTGCCGAGCTGAGAATTGTAGTCCCAGAGAGGTATTCAGCAGGATAGGGTTTGAGGATGTGTGTGAAATGTGTCTTCTGTCAAGGCAGAGGGTGTGAAATATTTTTTGAAAGGTGAAGTAAGGGCCGGCAGCTCTAGCAGGTTGATAGAAATATCCTTTTGCATGTTGGGTGGAATAAGTAGATGATGAGAGAGTGATCTATTGGAATATGTCTGATGTGGATTAGTTTAAAATAATGATGAGTTTAGCAGTTGGTTATTATAAAAGTGAATAAGGTAGAGTAGAAGAGAATGTCAGTAAAGTTGAAAAAGTTTAGGAACTTATACACTCTGATGCTCGATGGATTGTCCACATGGGTACTGGCAAGATGATGGTATATAAGAAGAAGAAGACCATGACTCAGGTGCTAAAGTTCTTGTTTTTTTTTAAAGATTTATTTATCTATTTATTCATCCCCCCCTTGCTGCTTGTGCTTGCTGTGTCCATTCGCTGTGTGTTTTCTCTGTGTCTGCTTATCTCCTCCTTGCCGTGAGATCCCGCTGCATCAGCCCACTGCGCCGCGCGGGCTGGCCTGCCCTCACAAGGAGGCCCCGGGAAGCGAACCCAGGGCCTCACACATGGTAAACGGGGGCTCTATCCATTGAGCCACACCCGCTTCCCCTAAAGTTCTTGTTGAAAGAAGTTTCTAGGAGTTTGTTAGATCATATTGAAAAAATAGGATTAAAGTTAGTGTGGTAAGGTAAGGTGGATATGGCTGTCAAAGGGTTAGGACTCTACACAAATGTAAAAAGTAAAGTCTTGGAAGTAGCCTTAAGTTGCTAAGAGAATGCAGACCCCACTTTTTGACCAGGGGTTATATGGAGCATGTATTTATTAGTTGCAGAAACTCTTACAGCACCTATTTCAGAACTTGCCAATTTTCATTCTTTTTTCTTGGAGCTCTTTAACCCATGATCCCTACCTTTTCTTCTCTGTTACTGTATATGTTAGTGTAATAGACCCTTCCTTCTTGAAGCTTTCCTCTTAATGTCCTTCTCTTTTACCTCTAGATCATTAGAGATCCTAAGAAGAAATTTTAGGGGAAAAAAAGATGATTCACATTACTCACTTTATCTTCTGAAAAACTATAAATTTTTAATGTACTTTTTGGGGGCACTTAAGGTTAGGAAGAACACTATTCTATATATTAAATAATTTGGTCTAGTTATCATGTGTTTATCTATTTATCAATTGTTTATCTTAGAGTTAGACTCTTTCAATAATTTGCCATGTTTGTTGAATTATGAGCTAAAAGAAAGTAGGTTGAAGATATTAAAGGAATAGTATTATTATCTCTATTGAAACTCTACTGTGAATACACTGTTACCCGTTAGCAAACAAATGTTTTTAACAGCAGCCTACTTTCTTCTATTTACTCTGAACTTGAGAGAGAAAGAGAAACGTATTGTCATATAAATGGTTTTAGAGATGGTTTGTCTATGTAGAAAAGAAATAAATATTAAATATTGCAAAATCGTATTTATTACTGATATTACAAGAGACCAATTTAATTTTTTAAAAATTATTCTTGGAATGTATTATATCCAAATTTATTTCTGGCCTGTTGATTAAGGTTTTTGCAGCACAATGACAAACATTTTTCAATTGTCTTATCATACTCATGATAAATTGGTTGCTAATTTCATAGTCTTTTTTTTAATCAGTAAATGTGTATTAATCTTTAAACTGACTAGATTTGGTTCCACATGGACAAAATAAAATTAAATTATTCTTTGGATTAACCTGGTGCCTCAAAGTTACTATTGACTTTTTTTATGATTGTATATTTGGCTATATTTTTAGGTCCTTAAGGATACTCAACAACAATTAGACATGATACTTAAGTTGGATAGAAGAAAATAAGCTGTTAAATATTGAATCATTTTTACATTTTTACAGATAGAGTGATTTAAATATAATAGAAGAGATTGACTTAGATGGTGACGGAGGGGTAGCAGTAGGATGGTGTGGCAGTTTGAGATTATTTATGAATTCCAAAAAGAGAGATTATGTTTGTAAACTGGTCTGTTCCTCTAGGTGTGATCCCCTTTGATTGTATTGGATTCAGCTGAGATGATTTTGATTAAATTATGTTAAGATTAGGGCTTTGATTCAACCATATCTGTAGGATGTAACTCACATTAAGTGTCCACCCCCTTAGTGGGCTGATATAAATGGGCACTCACTCAAGAAGACACAGAAGAAGAGCAAAGAAAAACAGCTCCATAGATTCCAGAGGAGAGAACTTTGTCATGACATGGAAGGGCAGAGAACTTTGATCCTGCAGCCCCCAGAAGAGAGACAAGCCCTAAGCCAGCTTGCAGCTGAGATCGGAAGAAGATGGGC
>JAQZBX010055472.1:5415-18511 GCA_029593785.1 Cabassous unicinctus | reverse complement strand
TTTATTTATCCCCCCCTTGCTGCTTGTGCTGCTGTGTCCATTCGCTGCGTGTCTTCTCTGTGTCTGCTTATCTCCCCCTTGCTGTGAGGTCTTGCCGCATCAGCCCACGGCGCCGCGCGAGCCGGCCTGCCCTCACAAGGAGGCGCTGGGAAGCGAACCCGGGGCCTCTCATATGGTAAACGGGTGCTCTATCCATTGCACCACACCTGCTTCCTGCCGTGAGGTTGCTGCATCAGCCCACCGCACCACTCAGGCCGGCGTGCCCTCACAAGGAGGCCTCAGGACGTGAACCCGGGCCTCCCATATGGTAAACGGGGGCTCTATCCACTGAGCCACACCCGCTTCTCGTCTTTATATATTTTGGATGCCAGATCCTTATCCAATATATGATTATATCAATATATCCAATATATGATTTGCAAATGTTTTTTCCCATTCAAGGGGTTGTCTTTTCTCTTTCTTTATAGTGTCCTTTGAAGCACAAAAGTTTCCCATTTTGATCAAGTCCAGTTTATCTATTTCTTCTTTTGTTGCTTGTGCTTTTGGTGTCATATCTAATAAGAGTCTTTTACCTAATCCAAGGTCATGAAGATTTACTCCTATGTATTCTTTCCATTAGGTTATTCTGAGTTCTAAGATTCTAAAGTTCCAAACATTCTTTTTTTTTTTTTTAAGATTTATTTATTTATTTATTTATCCCCCCCTTGCTGCTTGTGTTTTACTGTGTCCATTCGCTGTGTGTTTCTTCTGTGTCTGCTTATCTCCCCCTTGCTGTGAGGTCCTGCTGCATCAGCCCACTGCGCCTCGTGGGCTGGCCTGCTCTCACAAGGAGGCCCCGGGAAGCGAACCCCGGGGCCTCCCGCATGGTAAACGGGGGCTCTATCCATTGAGCCACACCCACTTCCTGCTGTGAGGTCTTGCTGCATCAGCCTACCGCGCTGGCAGGCCGGCCGGCCTGCCCTCACAAGGAGGCCCCGGGAAGCGAACCCGGGGTCTCCCATATGATAAACGGGAGCTCTATCCATTGAGCCACACCCGCTTCCCCTCCAAATATTCTTGAGTACCTTTTAGGTGCAAGGAACTGTTGGAATTTCAGGATAAACTGTGTATTGCAGACCCCATTACAAGAATGACCTTTACATAAGGCATCATTTTAGTGTTAGAACTAGGACCCAAGATTGAAGTTTCAGATGTGCCAAGATGGAATTGAGGTATGCTGTAGATTGAGAGATTTGGAATAGAAGTTTTTAAATATATATTACAAAGTACCTTAATTGACCTCCAATTAAAATAGTTAAAGCAAAAATCTGCAAATGTTAAGCAGCTATTTGAACTAAAAAACACAAGGCTATTTGTGTAGGGGGTAAATGTCAACAATGCTACCTACAGTTATGGACTGAACATAAGAAAAGCCATCCTAGATAATGTAGGAAAAAGCAAAAAGTAGTTTCTAGTTGTAAGCAAGATAAGGTGAAGACTTGCCTTATACATAGTAAATGCTCACTGAAGAGTATGTTTGTAAAATGAAACTCCTGGAAAATAAGCAAATGTGTTGTGACCAGTATAAATTATGCCCATTTAGAACTGGAATTTCAAAGTAGGTTTTTGACCAGGAAGAAGTAGGAGGCCGCATTTCAGAAACTAACATCTCTGAAAAGAAATGAAACAAAATATAAGAAAGCAAACAAGCCTATAGGCCCATTATGGAGAGAAATAAACTCTTGAATGAAAGACAAATTTATTCACACCACAGAGGTGTAGCCATTAACAACAGGTGGAGGAAAACCCAGTTATAATGTGAAAATAGTCTAGCATTTTTCTTATTTAAATGTGCCAGCATAGAATGAATATAATCCCTCCTCTCCTCTCCCTTCTTCCCCTCCCCACCCCTTCCATCACCTCCCCTTTCCTCTCCTCATTTTTCCTATCTCCTTTTGTATTCTATAGATTCTTTTAGCAATTATAAGAAAGACCAAGAAGCCGGAAGTTGTAAGCAAGGATACAGATATGGAAGTGACATTGTTCAGAGCCTAGAATTTACAGTATTTTATACAGTTTTCTGTTTTGTTTAATGAAGGCAGAGAGATCAAAGAGCAGCCTCTTAAAATGTTCTAATCATAATCGTAGTGGTGATTTCAATACTGTATACATTTATCAAAACTCACGGAATTTTAAACTTAAAAGTAAATTATATTTGATGAAGCCGACGAAAGGAAGACAGAAAGGCCAGCTTGGTAAGCAGGTAATTGTAGCGCAGGAAGAAGCAGCCTACCACTCTCCTGCTGAAAAGAGGAATTTACCAAAGCTGGAGGGTCCAGTAGGTTGGCCTACACTATGGAAAAAGTGAAGATAGAGACCTTAGTAACAAGTATGTCGCAGAATTTAAAATAGATTCTGCAATCTCTGCTCTGGTGCTGGAACCAAAGTCCTGTACGTCAGCACAGAAATGGGAGCAACTGTAATCACCAGAATTCAAAGGATTTTGATAATTATGAACATGGGATCAAGGTGGTATATGATAGAAATTTGATATTCTTAGTTTTTTGTTTAAAAACATACATTATTTTCATGAAGACTGGTCATATAAAAAAGGTAGGCAAAAAGCTGACTGAGACATCAGTTTTCTCAAAATAGGGAGAATTCCAAGCAGGCATTTGCCTGGGATTGTAGCTTCAACGTTTCACTGTCTCCTGCATTCCTCCAACAGTAAAAAAAGAAGCACTTTGTAAGCTGAAGACTCTCTGATAGTTGAAAATGATTGTTATGGGTGGTATTCTAGAGAGGGGAAAAACAGCAACAACAAATTAACAGCAACAGGAGAAAAGGAACAATGGAGAAAACTACTGAGAAGAAAATAAAATTCGTAAAAGCAAAGTTAGAAACCATTTGCGAGTAGGAGAAGCAAATGAGGAATTTAGAAGTTGTAACAAAAAAAATAGGGGCAAAGCAGCTGAGCTAGAAAGAGCAAGACATTCTGCAGAAAGAATGCTGGGATATAGGAGTTCTAGCTGATGAACAGAGCTGTTGACTGACCAACTCTTGGTTTAAAGTTTGAAAAGTACCATTTTCTATAGGTAGTAAATATTTATCGCCTTAATGTTAGTTCTGATGATGAGCCCAGCAAATTACAGAAGTCTTAAGAAGATAGTTTATGAGTGAGAGTCATGGAGATAGCCATAGAAATAAAAAAGAAAGTCACACTCTTCAGAGTAATATATTTTGGGATACTTTTAATGGAAATTCTTATTTATTTTGCATCAAGAAGAACATCAGAAAATAAAACTATTTTTTAAGGAAGGCTGGGTGGAGTACAATTAATATTCCCCAAAAAATGGGTAATAAGTAATTGTACTCAAACTTTCATAGCTGGTTGTTTGAGTCAGTACTTAAGCCTTTTTGAAAATGATTATTCAGGGAAAATTATTCAATTAGGATTGTCCCTACTTTTTAGAACACTTTTTCTTTCCTAGTGTGTGCCTTTTAGCCAGTTCTCAGACTCTTGGCATGCTCCAAAAGAAGATGAATTAAGGAAAAGGAAAAGAAATTCAAATAAGTCATCAGGGCTGCTTGGCATGTGATTAGGAAGAGTTAGAAAAATTGAGGATTAAGCTCTTAGTCATGGTAGTGTGACTAAAATACATTGGTCCTAGTTTGGACTCTTCTACCATGCCCCGTACCAGGGGTCTGAGACACAGTCTCCTTGCCTGTGAAGTGAGGGTTGACAGCCTCTTATAGCTGGAGTCAGGAGAGTGACGCACCGTCCCTATGCTCACTAGTATAAATCATCTGTACCGCCCCTTCAGTCTATGCACAAAGTTTAATTTTCCCCAAGTTCTTCTGAGCATCTTCTCTCAGGGTGATGGTTTGAAGTCATTGAAGCAATCCCTGGTAGCTGCTTTTTGGTCTTCAACACATATTAGTTGGAGTCTCAAAAATGTAGGAGCATAAGCCCCAAGTACTAAAATTTACCAACCAGTGGACCTATTTTAAAATACTCTTTCTCAATTCTAAAATCTCTATGAATGGAAAAATAATCAAAAGAGTTACAAGCAATACGCACTGCTGTAGGTCTGCTATTAACTTTGATCTTGGTATTAGTGGATTGTTAGGAATCTACAAGACTTTTTAAAATAGAGAAGTTGTAATCTAGGAATGCTTCACATTTATCTCTGCTACATCATAAAAGAAATATATTATTGTGCAAATGCAAAATAAGTCCCTATTATCAACCTCCTTTACTCCCTTCCTGCCTCCCTGCCTCCTTGCCTCCCTCCCTTCCTTCCTTCTTTTCTTCCTTCCTTCCTTCCTTGGTTATGTCCATGTTATTGGAGTAGAACATATGTAAATTTCTTCGGCCTTCTGGCAACATTTAAGGAAGTTAATAGTGAGTTTTCTCCTGAATGCTCCTGTACTGCTTTCCTCATTATTGTAGAAAGCAGAACAGCTGTGCTGACAGGTGCCATCATCATCCTCGTTAATAAATATTTATTGAGCATGCCCTTTGTGCTGAGCTCTGAGGACACAGTGAGGTAGAGAATATGGTCCTAGAACTTGTCAAACGAATGGTTCAGTAGAACTTGTTAAAAGAGAGAGTAACACAATGTGTGGGGCGCCTAGGAAAACCTGAGCTAAAAGAAGAGCAGAAAGGGATGAGGGCATTGCAGGCAGGTGGTATGGTTTGAAGGAAGGCAATGAAGCAATGACCAGTTTTGCGTGTGGAATAGTAAGTAGGACAGTTTAGCCTTAGGTAAGGTTCTGCAATAGGAGATGAGGCTGGAAAGGATGGACTCTGGTCTGAGGAGGGCATTTGGTGCTCGACCTGGGAGCCTGGATTTCATCCTATGAGCGGTCACGACTCACCCAGTGTTCTTGAACACATGAAAGATGTGTAAAGCAATGCTGTGAATGAGATTAAAGTTAACCAGGTATATAGAATGAACTGGAGCAGGGAATTACTGGAATCAGGGAGAACACAGAAGCAATAATATAATATGAAGACTTTTGCAATGTGAAAAATTCTTATAGAATAATTAGAATTGCAAGCAAGATACAATATGGCATGTAAACTCTGATTACAATGGTACAAATACATAAGCAATGGGAAAGACTGGGGAAAACTATAAATTATAACAGTGACTGGTCTGGCCTGGTAGAATTATGGATGATTTTTTTCTTTAATCAAATTTTTGGTAATATAGTCATAGTTTGTCGTTACAAAAAAAACATGTAAATAATAAAAAATCATTGACAGTAAATGAAATGTTTGATGGGGACACTAATTTTAGATAAAATGATGAATTTTGCCTTGGCTATATTAAGATGAAGGGATTCCATGCAAGTGCAAATGCCTTCGGGCAGCCATAGATATGGGACTAAAATTTTGGAGACCAGTAAAGATTTGACACCCAGAATTGTGAACCATGGGCATGGCTGAGAATTCTGAAAGGGTGTTCAAAGCGAGATGGGCTGAGTAAGAAGCCTGCATCTTGCAGACTTGCCCATGAGGATACAGAAGAGGAGCACAAAGTCAAGTTCATGGGAAGAACTGGACATAACTGATCTGAGAGGAAGGGGAAGTGTTAAGACCTGTTAGGACGAAGAAACCAATTCAAGTTAGTAGTTTTTAAAGTAGTTTATCTCCTCTGAGAGTTAGAAAAAATGAGGACTGAAAAAAGCCATTGTTTCCAACTACTTGGACTGAATGAGCTGAAAACATAAGAGTAGCCTCATTTACTGTGTGTTTACTCTGTGTGGACAACATGATGCATGCTTTACATCAATTGTCTCTTGTGTGTACCTTGTATTAGGTGCTATTATTATATGATCCCCATTTTACAGATGAGGAAGCTAACACCAGAGTTTAAGATGAAAGGAAGCCTGTAGAGTATCGGGTCCCAGGCTCCTTATTCATAAATGAAGATCAAAGGACTCACAGGTGCTTTGGATTGTCCAAAGTCACATGATTTGCCCAGGGTGAACCTCATTTGAAAAAGAGGTGCTCACCGTGGAGAGAGGTCATGTACCCACATTCTCTCTTGATGATGGCCCACCCATTTCCCAGTGTTGCTGAGCCCTGCCATCATTTGTTATGGATTTCTGAAATTGATATTAAAAGGATGTTTATGGTATTTCCTCATGTTTACTTTCCACATTTTTTCAATATACAAATTGTTAAAATGCAAATTTTGATACTTACGCCACCCAATGTTACTTGGCTCCCCAAGTGCTTTCCCTACTTCAATACTAGCAGCATTATATTAGATGTCATATATGCTGATGCTTTTAAGCCTGATAATGCATCCACCACAAGAATGGGACGTTTTTTCTGAGATAAGCGGTCAAATGTTGTCCAGGAGAGAGGAAACATTGTAATGACTCAGTAAAGGAACACTCATTAAAAATTTAAACAAAATGGAATACTATTCAGCCCTAAAAAGAATGGAGTTCTGATACATGTATGACGAACCTTGAAGGCATCATGTTGAGTGAAATAAATTAGACAGAAAAGGGCAAATACTGTATGATCTCACTGATAAGAAGCATTTAGAATAAGCAAAATCATAGAGTCAGGATCTAGAATATAGGTTACCAAGGGACTGGGTGGGGGTAGGGAATGGCAGGGTAAGGCCTAAAAGGTACAGAATTTCTACTGGGGACAATGGAAAAGTTTGGGTAATAGATGGTGGTGATGGTGGCACATCACTGTGGAATGTAATTAACAGCACTGAATTAAATACTTGAATGTGGTTAAAAGGGGAAATGTTTTGTATATGTTACTAGAATAATTTTTTTTTTAATCCATGGAACTATGCAACACAAATAGTGAACCCTAAGTTAAACTATGGACTATATTAATAGTACAATTATAAAAATGTGCTTTCAAAAGAATTAGTTTTATACATTGACAATTCAATCCTACAAAAGAAGGTTTTTAGGTTATTAGTTGCCTAATTAATCTTTTTCAATGCTTATGTTAATAAATGGAGTCTTAGATGGATATAATTTTTAGATAATTTTTGCAAAGTTTTCAAAGGTTTTCTGAATACTATCTGTACCACAAGTTAGCATAAGCCAGATACTACGCTCTTCACAACCATCAATCAATAAATACATCCTGAGTCTCCTAAAACATTGGGCCCAGAAAGAATTACTAGCAAATCTCATAGACTAAACTCTCTATAGATCTCTGTTTGCATAATATGTGACATGATACTTAAAGTATGTAATCATGAACTAACATTTTCTTGTTAATTAATTTGAATTACGTTAAGTGTGTCAATTTTACTAGACTTCCAAAAGTCTGAAACTATTGCATATGAAACTTTAGACAATTAAATATTATTAATTGGCTTTAAAATTTAGTTAACTTTTAAATTTAATATCTTACTACAGTAGTTGGGATATAAGCCACGCATACTAACCCTGGCTTGTGTACTACCACGATCTTTGGAAAAATGACTTAGAAAGAATGGTTCTATTATAAAGATACAACTACTATTACTTTATTATCTTGCCCATGCAGAAAAAAATAAAAGGAAGTTATAAATAATTATGATATCTGACTATATGCTTATTATTTGTGGATCAAGAAAAACTATGATTGATTTTTTAGTTTCTTTGCATTCCATCATTATTTGGTATTCTCCATACCAAAAAATAAATCTTCCCAAATTGGGAGTCTGATAGAACTTTATTTTTCTAAGATTTACACAGTTGGCTCTTTGCACTCCTGATAATGAAACCCATCTTTTAATAACCTGACATTAAAGCAGGATATTTAGGCAAGAGACAAAGGTTCTGGAAATACGCATCCCATATTGGTCCATGAGAGTGTTTTTCAACTCATTTTGAATAATGAATCATAGTAGGATGTGTCCAACATAAAAAAGAAATTGAAGAGAAAATATTGACTTCAGAGGACATTGCTTAGTAAAGCCTAAGTACAGCTTTAATAAACTTTGTTTTCTTTATAGTACCTGTTGGCTCTCTTATCCATTTCTCACTCTTCTGCTCTGCTCTCTAAGGCAACTGAGAGTTGACCTGGGAGGGCTCCCATGTCAGCTATATTTGGCCCACAGGAGGCACTGGCAAGAGTTAGGACATCAGGGCAGTAGAAAAGAAGTTAAGGAAACAGCTGCATCTCCCCAGTGGCTCTCCCTCTTGCCTGAGAATTGTCCCCCACCCCCATGGCTTCAGAGTTCACTGGGAGACCCTGGCCTCTGGACTCTGTTAATTCTGACTCCTTGCTTGGTTCCTACAGTCTTGGGGCAAAAGTGACTTTTTACCGTTACTACTCTTGATATCTTATTTGACTTCTCAGCTCTTCTATCACCTGTGTCACCAATTCCCTGAATTAAATTCCTTCTGTTTTCCTTGCTGGACCCTGACTGATATAACTCAGCATGTATGTAAGTATATGTATACTGGGTCACAATATAAAATATATATTTTTTGCTGTGAGCAGTGATTAACATAGTCTGAAAGCCACAGTCTATGAAAATAAATCCAATAACATGCAGTGGATGGTGCTGGGCCCATTTATTCAGTTGGGCATTGAAGGCTATTGCTGAGCTGAAGAATATGATCCTGGAGACTTATATTTTTCATTTAAGGGAAACAGTGTGCTATAGTAGAAGATGTCATGAGTGAGAGTGAGGAGACTGAGATTCTAATCTTGGTGGGTGGCCATGGGCAATCCATTCAACCATGTGTTCTAGTATATTATGCTTACTTTGTGTATGGAACCAGAGGTTCTGAGATTGGCATGTATTTTTTTAAACCAGTGACTATTACAAGAAGTTATAATGTTACCATTTGAAGTAAGACATTGATATATAGCCTGTGACAGCTCAAAGACTAGTCATATTAGCATTTGCAGGATGTTTGAAAGAATAGTCATTTATCTAGATCATTAAATTATGCTTTCACTATTTAATTACTCTTCTCATTTGATAAATAGTTATTTATTATGTCAGGGTTAGAAATAATAGCTCAACATTCTGGTCCTAAATTCTTAGGAAAATAATAAACATTGATATTGGCCATGGGAACTGCAGAGTATCAGGTAATGGTAATCACAGTCAGTAACGTCAGTTGATAAATCACACTGTAAAATTGAGATACCACATAAAGACAAATGCCCCAATAGGGGATATATTTAAAAAGTAGTTCAGTATAATGTAGGCTAAGTGTGAGGTGTCAACCTCTTTAAAAGTCGGACATACCCCAAAGCCGTAAGTCTTAAATATTGAACAAAGAAATGCTCTATGTTATGATATTCTTTTATCTATGAACTAACTCCTTATTTTCCCCCATATTTGAGGAAAGTCTGTTACAAAAAGGCCCTGAATGGTCTTTATAATAGTAAAAATCAACAGATATCGCAGGGTTTCTGGTAAGATAAGCAATCGAGTTTGCACAATTACAGGCCAAATGTGACCTTTTCCTTTATACCCTACACTTACTGAAGTCAGGGACCATTCAGCTGAGCTTATCTGAAGGGGAGATAAAAGTTCCCTGCCCAGTATTAAACCTTGCCTCATACAGAATCCAGACACTTGCAACCCATTCCCCAGCCTTCTTATGCTTGTTTTATGTATTCATCGCTTTCTGGCTGGAAAAACCATTGGAAACTAAAATAAAGGCATATCTTCAATTGCTGTGGAGTGTGATTTAGCTCTACCTGTGGAAAGATTGACAATTATTCCCCAAAACAGATTATTTATCTCAATTTCTTTAAAGAGCCACCTATGGTCATTTTAGTGGTTATTTCTGTTTTATATGTTTCTGGCTTATTTTCTATTCTTATCTTGAATTTACATAGAACTTCAAGTATAGAAAAAAACGACTGATATAAGACAATAGCAGATCACACTTTTGTGTACTTAAAGTAAGCCACGCAGGAGAAGGGTAGTGAGGAAATAAAAGGCAACGAATAGTAACCGAAAATCCAGGAACAGATGAAAGTGCATAAAAGTAAAATACTGCAATAAAATCTAATAAAGTAGCATGTGAACATGGATATAGCATATTCTGCTACTGGGGTATTTGGTTGAGGGGTTGGAGGTGAACTCTGGCATCACATCGGTATAGGATCACATTATTATTCAGAGAAATACAGTAGAAATCAAATGGCAGCAGTACAATGCCCTGCCAAACAAAAATTTAAAATATTTAAACAATTTACAGCAAAACAAATATCTTAGGCCCTGAATTCATGTTCTGATTCCAAATATGTGTCAAGGCCTCACATACATGTTGATGACAGCATTTATAAAATCCTTTCTTGACTAGGCAACAATATATAATGAAGTATTATTGAGAAAATCCTTCAGAATGAAATTATCCTCAGAAAGCCTCTCTGGAAAAAATGAATCCTACTTTTGGGCAGTTAGAATGCATTTGAATATCTAGAAAAATATTGAGTTCTAAGGGTTTTTTCTAAGGGTAGACATGTTTGGATGTATAAAATGTTTACACTTAGTTTAATAAAAGTCACAAAGAGATTAGTTTATCTTCAGAGAAATATCTGAGATCATTAGAGCCACAAATACCTCTGTATCAGTATTTCTTCTCCTCCTTTGGGGAAGGCACTTTTGAGTATCTAATGAAATATATGGACTTTCTCTGTAGAAAGTACACATTGACACAGTCATGGAATTTTGAACATAGTGTCAGGGGTTCTCAAATACTCTGAGGATCATTTATATTTCATACTCCTCTCTAACCCTAATCATGAGTTAAGAACCCCGTACTGACAACAATCACTTGGCAGTTTTTACATGAGCAAGGCAGATTACTCTGGGTCTGGAGTAGGACCAAGCTGGGTTAAAAATTCTGACCTCTGTTTGTAAATCTTTGGAAATGAATGGAAATGGTGAGAGAACATCATGTTGTTTGTGACTAGCAGAGCTATTATATGGGTATGACTGTGGTTCGAAAGGGAAAGCCTAAGGACATTTATATTACTAGTAGGAAAGCTAAAAAAATGTAACATGGGACTGTAAAACATAGTGAAACTTCATGTAAAATATGAATATGGGTGATATTGCATATATAAGACTGTTTTTACAAAATATAAATACAAATAAACTAGAAAGAAGGAAACAGAATAGCAGCTATGTGCAGTAGGGGAAGAATAGAGAGATTGAGAGGTGATGAGGTTTCTTTTGTGTTGTTTTTTAAAAAATTTTTTTTTTAAAAAGATATTCAGATTACATAAATGTTACATAAAAAATATAGGGGGAAAATACAGGGGATTCCCATATGCCCTGCTCCCCACACCACCCACATTTGCCCCCATTAACAACATCCTTCATTACTGTGGTACATTCATTGCAATTGACGAACACATTTTGGAGCATTGCCACTAAGCATGGATTATAGTTTACATTGTAGTTTACACTCTCTCCCACACAATTCTGTAGGTTATAGCAAGATATATAATGGCCTGTATCTGTCATTGCAATGTCATTCAGGACAATTCCCAAGTCCTGAAAATGCCCCTGTATTACACCTGTTTTCCCTCTCCCTGACCTCAGAACCTCCAGTGGCCACTGCTTCCACATCAATGATATAAGTTCTTCCATTGCTGGAATCAAAATAAATCTATAGTAGAATACCAGTAAGTCCACTCTAGTCCATAGTTCATTCCCTAATCCTAATGATTCTGGGATGGTGATGCCCACTTCAGAGAGATGAGTTTTGTTTGTTTGGTTTTTGTTTTTTAGTATTATTATTATTATTACTGGAATAATGAAAATGCTCTAAAAATGATTGAAGCCATGAATGTACAATTATGTGATTATACTGAATACCATTGATTGTACACTTTGGATGGATTTATGCTTTATTAATATGTATCAATAAAATTGATTTGTTAAAAAAAATTCTGACCCCACCATTTAATCATCTCCAAGTTATTTATTTGATCACACACTCCTTCCAGTTTAGTTTTGGTAAGGGATGTTGGTGATGGTAGTGCATCATTGTGAATATAATTAGCAGAGCTGAATTATTTATTTGAATGTGGCTAAAGAGAAAAATTTTAGATTGTATATATGTTACTAGAATAAAAATTAAAAAAAACAGGACTGTACAACACATTGAACCCTATTGTAAATGATCGACTATAGTTAATAGTACAATTATAAACATCTTCTTTCATGAATTGTAAAAAATGTACCACACTAATGCAAGGTGTTAATTATAGAGTAGTATAGAGGACTCTGTATTTTATTCATGATTTTTTTTCTGTAAACCTACAACTTCTCTAATAAAAAAAGAAAGGATAGATACAAAAAGCGTGATTTATGTATATTTGTGCATAATACATATATTCAGTATTAACATATAAAGTGCATTATAAAACATATACAAAATGTTTCACAAAACATTTCACAAAATGTTTCCAGTCCACAGTTGTGAAATATTTTTTCACAAAAATTATGAAGAATGAGATGAAGATGATAGAAAAGCTCTAAATGTCTTGCAGATCCTGATGATGTCATACTATCAAAGGTTAATATCTCCAGGTAAAATATATTCTTAGCCCAGTATTCATTATTTAATAATAGTATTTGTCTAAATTTCATGTAGTCTTTTGGATAATTGTGAATATTTTTAACCTAATTTTTGTCAGATCTTGTTTTTACTTCTCAGTATGGCAGGCAAAGAATTCTTAGAGTTTCAAGTGGCAGATTTGACACTGATTTTCACCTGTGCTTGTTTTATTGGCATTTCAATCATTGATTTCTTTGCAGGAATCTTTTTAAGCGATTTGCTTCCTAAGTATGAGGGTTATTTGGTTAAAACTAGAAAATATTACTTCGTGAGCCCATTTAACATAGAATCTACTTTAGGTAATGTCAATACCCAGAAAGTAAAAGTGCTGGAGGGGCACCACTGTCAGCCCTCTGCCTTGTGACACTTCTCCTGCCTCAGTATTCCTCAGGCACGATACACGGTAGATGACCAGCTTACTCAGGGACCATGTAAAGGCTCCACGGTGAATGAGTGTAATAAGCCTTAATAAAGCTCATTTTAAAAATCATTGCATCACTATATTCCTTTATCTAAAAAAAAAAAAAAAAAAAAA
>JAQZBX010055471.1:0-18366 GCA_029593785.1 Cabassous unicinctus | reverse complement strand
GGGCTGGAATTATGAGGAGGGAGAGAAAGAGTTAAGAAAGGGCTAAAAGAGTTAATATTAATAAAGAAAGAGAAAAAAATAAAATAGAGGGAATAGAAATTGACACCCTTGAGTTGTGGGCGTATGGAAAAAACGTGAAATTTAATAGCCACAACAGAAAGCAGAGGGCAGAAAGGTGAAGGAGGGATAATAGATAGTTTGGAATACAAAATCAATATTTAGGGAGAATGGGAAATTACTGAAGAAGCACAGCAAAGAAGAGAGAAGCTAGGAGCACCTAATTTAAAAAAAAAAATGAAAGAAAGAAGAAAGGGGGGAGGAAAGAGGAAAGAAAAGCAAGAGGCAACAAATAAACAGAGAAAAACCAAGCAATCACACTGGCAAGCAGTCAAGGAAAGCTAATGGGGATCAATATTCCCTGGGGTCCCGTGGATTCTCTCAGTCTGCTTGTGTTTATCAAACAATTTCCCCACAGAGTTTTTGTATGCAGGTCCTGAAGAAACTTTTGGCTATTAAACTAAATTAAAAGGAATTTATTTTTCATTTATTAAAGGGACCGTTTATTTATTTATTTATTTATTTATTCATTCATTTATTTATTTATTTATTTATTTTTGGCGTAATACAGGACCAAATTTAAATCCTTCTCTAGACAACCCCCCCTCACAGAAGAGTCTCTAACTGGGGTCCTGGAAACTAATCAAGCACTTCCCAATTTCTGCATTCCCCAGGGACGCAAAAGTCTGATATGTAGAATGCTAAAAACTGCACTCTGGCAGACTCCGCCCTTCTGGATCAGAGCCCCTGCGTCATAACTGAGGTAAACTGCAGATTCGCCTCTCCTCTCAGCCTGGCGCTACTTCAAGCTGGCTTATCTGCTCCCCAAAGTTATGAGGGGGTTCAGGCAGCCAGATTGACAGCTAAAATATCCCCTCTCTACTTTCTGTCAGAACTCTCCCTCTTTTGGGGATTGCCCCTCTTCCCAGCTCTGTGGGCTAGGGCTAATTCCTGCACTTCTCGGCTACTCAACTCCCTAGAAGATTAACCCCTTCCCTCCTCCGGGTCTGATTCACTGCAGCTGTTTTGTTTGTCTAAGTTGCAGGGGGCTTCAGGAAGCCAAATCCCCAGACAATAAAGCTCTCTTACCAGAGCTCCCCCCTCATAAAATGCCCCCTCCCACCGGATTGGGTCACCCAGTTACTGGAGTGACGGGAGTCGCTGTTCCAGCTGGCTGTTTTTTATTTATTTATTTATTTTCCCCCGTAAGGGTGGGGGTCAGCCGACTGTGTTAAGCACCACAGGCAGGCTTAAAACTCACAAATCTCTATGGTTCAGTCCAGACCTTTGATCTGTCCAGAGAGATGTCCCAAGCTTCTTATTCCACACACCCACAGCACAGACACCCGTGCCACACCCTGTCCATTCTCTGCCGTGATCTGGGAGCTGCTCGCAGTCGCCCTCCTAAGCCGACGCCATCTTTTCTCCTCCTCATGTCATTTCACTTTAAGAAGGTCTATATTTCCTTCATTAACTTACAGTTTTTATCAACTTAAATATCTAATAAATATAATGCTAATTTATATTATTAGTATCTTATAAACCTAGGGAGATTACACCAAAGCCAAATAAAATTGAAAGGATTACATTTTATACAAAAATCTTCCTTTTTTCATCTCCACAAGAGGCTAAAACATCTTTCCTATAATAGTCTAAAATTGTAAATAGTCTTAAAAGCATACAGACTGCAAATTTCTGGAATATATCATAATTGTTTAATCTGTTTAAATCATAATTTAGAAAATTCTTTCTATAGCTTTCAAGGACTTTTTCTTTACTTACTAAAATTTGGCAATTGGATTATTAAGTACGCTCATTCCAAGGCTGTTAAAACATATTTGGCAATTACAGGATAAACTATGCAAATCAATGTTTATTCTATAACATTTCCTCTGTCCTTATCATTCTTCATTTCCCAGCTTAGTAGACAGAGTTTTAAGCTAAATTAAAATTTCTGTATCTTATCATACCTAACCCATTCCCGCTTAGCTCTCTCAAAGAGAAGACCCTGGTGGCCAGGTTAGGTCAAGGAAGTTAGGTGAAACTTTTTCTTCTTCCAATACTATCTACAATTATATTTTTTATATGACCTTTCCATCCTGCTTGGCTTTTCTAATTTGAGCTCTAGAAATATTCATTTACATTGTAAATGCTTATTTAATTTTAAACAATTTGAATAGAGCTCTTTTAAGAATGTTTACTTGTTAATTTGATATTACCATCTGGAGGTATGAAAATATATATTGAACAAATAGACAGACACAAATAGAATTAGACACACAAAAATACAGCTCACTAATTTTACTTATAATTTTCATTCTCTTACAAAATAAGTTTAACTGTAAAATAACATTATATTCAAATGACCTCTTTGAAGGCTTTTTCTGATTATTCTAATCTGCACTGTGACTATGGAGTTTTGCACAAAAATTTCATTATTTTTAGTCATTGGCTTATAGCCATATTGTTCTCAATTCTTTAAAATATAATCTACAATATTTTCCTTTGCTTCAGAGCTCTGCTTATTTCGCCTTTCAACTTTGACCACAGCTGAGCAATACCAATTCCAGTATATATTCAAGACCAAAACCAAGTTAATTTTATACTCACCGAGGTCATTGAAGTATCAGGGCAATCTGGTTTCTCTTATAACCTGCTGCTTTCAGGATCCCTGATGCTCAGGGTGGGAGATCCACAACTCCCCAGTCCTCATAGATAACAGGATTCTGGCATTTGCTGGATTGGAAGAGTGGATGTTTAACCCTGGGATCAAGGATTCTACTCCTCATAGATAACAGGATTCTCGCATTTGCTGACAGGAAGAGTGGATGTTCAACCCTGGGATCAAGGATTCTACCAGGCAGTTTAACTCTTCAATTGTCATGGGGTCTTACCAGGGGTGCCAAGTTGAAGGAAACCCCACAGAGGTCCCTCTGGGTTCCTGCCCAGAGGAGATGAATTAGAGTACACACTGGGATTGTCATGAGCAAAAGCAGGTTTATTAATGCCAATGGAAGGATGCAATACAAGGATGTCCCAAATCTGCCTTTCCCTGAGCCATGGGGAGCAGAAATTTCTATGGAATTAACAGGGGAGAATAGAGTGGTAACCATCACAATAGATTTCATTGGTCCTGAGTGTCTGATGGCCTAAGTGGGGGTAAGGGTAGGGGGTATAAATGGGCTTTTCTTTATCTATTGTCTTCAGGTATTCAGCCTTGGGTGGTTGACTCCTCCCTTGTTGGCTGGACTTCCCACTATCAGGCAAAGATGCATGCCAGTGAGTAGAATCATGAGTTTTACACAGAAGTGACTGTTTTGTCCTTATTGCTCTAGTGCTTTCCTACAACACTCTTTAATCCCCCAAGTCTCTGTTCTAGCTTGCCTCAATAGGAGAGCTAAATTCTTGAAAGAGAGCACCAGGAAAAACAGTGTAACTTTTCAAAAAACAAGGAAAGGTTTTTTTTTTTGTATTGAATTATATTTTATTTATGTTACTTCCCAAAACTCAATGATTATTTGGCATGTAACCTGCTGGATACAAGCTTAACAATCAGACAAATCATGGACTAAATGCCATAGTTAAAATGCTTAAATATTAAACTGTTCATGTTGAAACAAAAGTTTACCAAGACACAAGAAATCATAACCATGGAAAAGAATGAATAAAACATTAGAAATCATCAAAGAAGGCCACATGTTGGATATACAGAAAAAAGAATCAGTAAAATTGAACACAGTGACATTAAAATTGAAACAGGCTTCATATAGGGAATCAATAGACAGATCTGGAACCTGGCAAGAAGTCCATGTGGACACCGATACCCCCTGGATGGCTGCTGGAAGACCCTTGCAAGATTTCTGCCACCTATAATGAGATTCCCTTTGGAAGCCAGGAGAAGTCCTGGATATTCTCCAGGGACATTATCATTGGGCCCACCTGGGGGATTGATGTGTGGGTAATCAATCAAAACAGCAAACAGCTGGAAATCCTCCCATGCCATTTGTAAAGGGGTGGAATAATTAATGGTTTAAAAGTAGGTGCAAAAGCCTCTCCCTTTCTCATCTCTCTTGGCTTCTGTGCCCTGCTCTTGTCATGTACTGCTGCATGGAACAACATGCAAGTAAAACCTGGGCATTTATAATCTATAATGGGAAATTTAGTCTATAAATCAGCCCTCTTTATCACTCTTCAGCCCCTTATTCTCTATGGGGGACCTGTGATCTGTTATTTTCTTCCATTTCTCTTCCCTCCCTCCCTTAATAAATTACTGGTCTACCTAACCTGATATGCTCTGAAATTCATTTCTGGAGCATAAGTCAAGAACCTAGATAAAATCCCATAACATATTTGGTGAGCCAGCCAGGAGGTTATTGGTGAGTGAAACTATGGCCTACAGATTGTTTAATGCTTTCTTTTGCTTATCCATTTTAAATGGGTTCACCTACAATCCTCCATGGGACATAATCCTGGGAGGGAAGAGGCTGGGGCATGGGAACTCTCTGTGTCCACGCCACATGTTCAGTCTTGTGAGACCTGACACCGGCCAGGATGGCTGGGGCACAAGGCAGGGGCTCAAAGCGGGGCCCTGCCAAGACAAAGGTCCCCCAGCCAAGTGCTGGGTGCTGCAAAGCTCCTTTTCAAAGCCCTTTTAGCAGCCAGGCAGCTTTGCCCTCAGTCCATTGCTTTCTGCCCTCTTGGCTGCAGGGCAATGACTCAGAGCTGGGGACTTGCCCTCTCCATGGGTCCATGCCTTGGAAGACCTGCCTTCTTATTTGATCACACCCTGCTACCTGGTCAGGGATGGGATGGGAAGGTGGTGGGCAAGGCCAAAAATGGATGCCATGGGAGTTTCTTTCCCCAGGGAGGTCACAGGCCAGGGCTGCTCTCATAATTAACCTTTACCTATGTTTTACCTTCCTACTTCCTACTACTGAATATCTTATTATAGGTTTGTATTAAAATGCTTTAGAATGTCTTAAACTGTAATAATGAAAATGCATTTGCTAGCGAGGAAGTTATTGCCTTAGGGTCCCAAGGCCTGTTATCTAGAACAATAGATCTCCAATCACTTAATGGCCTTTTGATGGCTGGTCTAACTGGGAAACCACTAGACAGTAAAGTCATAAAACTAAGACTGCTTTTTTTTTTTTTTCATTTTATTTTTTTGTTTTTTAAAAGATACCCAGACCACATAAATGTTACCCAAAAATACAGGGATTCCCATATGCCCCACTTTCCATACCCCCCACAACCTCCCACATAAACATCCCTCATTAGTGTGACACATCCATTGCAATTGATAAACACATCCTGGGGCTTTGCCACCAAGCATGGACCATAGTTCACATCATAGTCTACACTCTTTCCCACACAGTTCTGCATGTTATGTGATGATACAAAATGGCCTATATCTGTCACTGCAACACACTCAGGACGACCCCCAAGTCTCAAAAAAGCCCCCGTATTACAACTGTTTTTCCCTCTCCCTGCCCCCAGAGCCTCCAGTGGCCACTGGCTCCACATCAATGTTGCAATTTCTTCAATTGCCAGAACCACAATATGTCTATAGTAGAATACCGGTAAGTCCACTCTAGTCCATAGCTTTTCCCCCAATCCTGAGGATTCTGGGATGGTGATGTCCACCCCACCTCCAATTGAGAGGGGGCTTATATCCCATGGGAAAGATGGATGGGACTATACTGCCTGCAGCTGCAGTCTCTGTCCATTTCCTAAGACTGCTTTTTAAGGCCTCTGTAAGAATAGGAAGAAGAAGCACTACTCGGCTTGGCAGCTTCAGTCTGAATTTGACCCCAAGATCTATTTGACCCCAAGATCTATGCGGTCTGTCTCCCAAGTCCACAATGGCCCAAGAAATGCCTGGGGGCAGGGTCTCTAGCCCCCCAGTAAACTTCCCATAGGAGTGTCTTCTAAAGAATCAGGAAATTCTGCCTACTGTTGGTCCATGTGGCCACAGTATAGCCGAGAGCAGCCTCTGTATAAGATCTGGAATTCCAGTTAGACCCGTGTAAAAGAGGACAGATAGATCTGAGGGCCAGAAACCTCATGTCATGTCTCCTTAAAGAAATGAGGAAATACACCTCAAACTTTCATTAGTTTAAACTCAATTGTGCCTATAAAAGGTATGAATAGAGATCAAGATTCAAACTGGTTACTAAACCTCTCCTGGAAATTAAGAAAGCTCACGTGCCATCAATTAAAATCAAAGAGTTCCTACAAATGATAAAAGTATAAAATTCTCTCTTCTGCTTTAATCTGTGCTTAACCTGTGCTTAACTTTGAAATCTGTGCTTAACTTTGTCAGTTTGCTTGTGCCTAGGAAATCAGATTTGGGGTTCACCTGTTACAAATTGGATAACAGTGAAAGGTAACATAAAAATGAGTCTTTCAATATCAATACTGCCTTGCAAGTAGATTTAATATATAAATCGCAAGTGAAATTGATTCAACTGTTAGAAAAGCATAAAACTTAGCAAAGTTACTAATAAAATTCTTGTGTCTTGGGTAATAAAGGTACCCAATTCACCTTAAAGTAAAAACTTACTGGAAATTATAACTGAGTTAAGATCATTTGTAGATGCCTTTATATTATAAAACAGAAGAAAGATAATAACTGAAATTATAGCTGGGTAGATTTAGCCTAAACCTGCTATTGTAAGTATAAATCCTACACTAAACTTACCTTCATTTAAGATCACTTCAAGCCTAGTCTCACCCCTTGCCTTTGCTTTATGATTATTTCATAACAGCTTCTGCCCCTATGGCTCAGGGGAAAGAAAACTTGAGACATCCCTGTCTCCTGTCCTACTGGTATTAGTAACCCTGCCTTCTCTCATGGCCCCAAATGTGGACTAAATTGCTGCCTGCTGGATTTCTTGACCCTCGGGGTTGAACATCCACTCTTCCAGCCCAGTGACCACCAGAGTCCTGTTATCTCTGAGGACTGAGAAGTGAAGGAGGCCTTCTGTCCTGATTGTTGGGGATTCCTAAAAGCAGCAATTCATGAGAGAAGCCAGTTTCCCTGAGGCTTTGATAGCCTCAGTGAGTATATGTAGAATTAGTCTTGCTCATCCAAGGTCTGCTAAAGTCAAAGTGAAAAATAAAGTTCTGAAGCAAAGGAAAATTATATTAAAGCACCGGGGACATTTTGGTTATAAGCCAATAATTAAGGAATGAAATTCTTGTGCAAAACTGCATGATCACAGTGCAAATTAGAGTAACTAAAAGGAGAATTCAAAGCAATCTTTTAAATGTTATCTTAGAGTTAAATTTATTTTGTAAGAGAATGGAAATTATAACTGTAAGTCCTGTGTTTCTGGGTCAAACTCTATTTGTGTCTGCCCATTTGTTCAATGTATAACTTCATACATCAGGATGATATCAAATTAACAAGTGAAAATTCTTAGATGAGCTCTATTCAAATTTAAAAATCAAATATGCAGTTATACATGTGAATAACTATTCCTGGAGCCCAAATTAGGCTGAGCAGGATGGAAAGGTAATATAGAAATCTAAATATAAAAACTTGGGAAAGGACAAAGTTTTTCCTAAGCTCTTTAACATGCTTATGCCCAAGGCCTTCTTTTTGCAAGAGCTGTGGGGGAAAGACGAGATGTGACAGATTGAGGGTATGTTCTAAGCTGGGGAATTAAAAATCATAGTTTGTTCTGTAATTCCTCAATTTAAACCTTTTAACAGCCTTAAAATAAGGGTGGTTAATAATCCTGTTACCAAATATCAACAAGTGAAGAAAAAAGTCCTTGAAAGCTATGGAAAAACAGTTTTCTAGAACCTAGCAGTCAGTGTGATTTTAAGATTATTTACAGTTTATAATTTCATTAAAGAAGTTTTAGCCTCCCGTGAAAGAAAGAAAAAACATTCCTTGCATAAACTATAACAGTTTTGATTTTATTTAGCTTAGGTATTATCCCCCTAGGTTTATGAAATATCAAGTATATAAATTTATTAAATCTTTAAGGTGATGAAAGCTAAGTTCATATCTAATGAAATTGGGTTAAAGTAATGTAGATCTGCCCTCTTTTAAATGGATAAAGTAAATTCCATTGGTTGCTAATTGTAATCTAAGGTAAATTAACCAGTCTAGGTGGTTGTGGTCAATTATAAAGAGTTTGTAAAAACATCTTCTAAACCAAAGCATTTAAATGGCTAGTTCCAAGAAGCCATTACTAACTAGAAACTTAAACTGATATTAATGGCAAAAAGTAACTTTATAGCAGTGAAACCTGTCAGAAGCCACTTCAATCTGCATATTCAAGTAGTGCTATTGAAAGATAATCTTGATTCCTTTTGGAATCTTCAGTTTTCATTTAAAAAGAATGGAACAAGTAATTTTTCCTATACTGCTAAAGTAAAATACCTGCTAATTAACATCTTCTTGGTAAAAGTGTAGAAATAAGAAGCAAAGTACTAAAAAGTTAAGTTCATTTGATATGTTACACATTGCATTGGAATTTTTTTAAAAGTGTATAAAAATCAAGAGATAAACTTCAGCACTGTCAAATTCTCTTGTGCATTCAATCCAGGTCTTCAATACACTGCAGGTTGCCTCTCCATTTGAGTTATTGGCTAGGTTGGTCACTGACCCCTAAAACAATAAAGGTGTCTACTACATCTCTGGTTGTGCTCCTGAAGTGGATGGAGACTATGTTGCAGTTTGAAACTCCTGCAGCAGCCAATAATGGCTCAATATAGCTAAATTTACAATGGATATGGCCTCCAGACTGGCATTGTTTCATAGTGCTGAAGGGTGCTATACACCAGGCCAGTGGAATACCGGAACCTACTTTCCTAGCTTCTCTGTAGGGTCAATGGTGCTGCACCATGCTGGCTGTGTGAAGGACATACCAGGTAGAGCAATGATCACCAGAGTACTGTGAGTAGAACTTAAACACAGTTGGCATTATGGCCTACTGCCATGGAGAGATAACATGTAAGGTATTGCAAACCTGGAACTTAAATCTATCAATTGCAGCTCAAAGAAAAACTTATGCATTAGGTAGTGCCTTAATTAGTATTAGGTACTGAACCTATATCCTATTCTAGATATATACCTGATGATTATGGTGATAGCTTTTCTATTCTAAATCATATGCAGAGGGACATTGAACATGTTAAAAGTCCTGATAAATTAAATTTTCTAAGTAGTTAATGAGCATGTTTAACCCAGGTAGCCCTCTTAGCCCTTGCTCCTGAACCTGTCCCACTCATACCCTGGGGAGGACTGGCAAACCTACATGCCCTCTTGCCAGGGCTATAAGTACCTCTTAGTACTGGTAGATACTTTTACTGTGTGGGTGGAAGCATTTCCCACTAGAAGAGAAATGGCTAATGAGGTGGCTAAAGCTCTTATAAAGGAAATACCTCCCAGGTTTGGACTGCCTAAGTCCCTCCAAAGTGATAATGGGCCAACCTTTACTAGCAAAATAACCCAAGGTCTATCAGCTGCCCTCAGAGTTAAATATCATCTCCATAGCTCTTGGAGACTCCAATCCTCTGGGAAAGCAGAAGGAGTTAGTCGAACCTCAAAGCAAATTCTAGCTACACTCTGCCAGGGAACCTCATTGCCTTGGGTCACCAGTCTACCCGAGGCCTTATTGAGGCTGTGTTTAACTCCATAAGACCCACTTCAGCTTAGCCTCTTTGAAATGGTTTATGGGTGGCCTTTCCTTACCCAGGACCTCATACTAGATCAGGAAATCCAAGAACTAACAAAATATTTTATAAACTTAGGAAAAACTCAACAAGTCATCCAGGAGCTTGGAAACAAAATTCTTTCTTGCCCCAGGCATGAATTATCTTTACCTAAAGTTAAACCTAGAGACCAGGTTCTGATCAAAACCTGGCAAGAAAACAGGCCTCACTCTCAATTAGAGCCTAAATGGAAGGAACCTTATCCTGTGGTTTTAATCACTCCCACAGCTGTTAAAATTAAAGGGATTGCCAGCTTGGTGCACTTATCCCAAATGAAGCCAGTTGTCCAAAGAAGTATGGAGTCACCAGAAGCACCTGATGGGTCATACAAGTGCCAGCCATTGGATGGCCTGAAATACCTTTTCAAGAGACGAAGCTAAGTAGTGTCTATGAAAAGCCAACTGTTCCCTCTAACTCTAGCCCAGGCACCTATTATTGGGGGGGGGGAGGGGCGGAGGGGAAGGGAACAGACACCCCTTAAGAAACTTTTTCTGTTTTCATCTCCTGTAGCTTAACTGAAAAGGGCAATGCCTCTTCTCATTCCTCTCCTCTACCATAAGAAATGGGAGTGGCAATTTATACCTAACCCTGTTGTCTATTGCAATGTCTCCTCTGTAGAGTTAATCAACAGCTTAATGTAACTGAAATAATACTGTTTTCCACCAACTTTGTGAAAATGCAGCCTTTACAGGCACCTGGCCTTCTTTACTTTTGTGGTCCAGTATCCTCTTAGTGGGACCATATATCCTCAAGATTCTAAATCAAGTTTATTTCTTCCAGAATCAACATCTTGTTAGCCATATAGGGACTTCATTCAGCTTTGCTCAGGTTGCCAGATCTGTCTTCCTCCAACCCAGGTAGAATAGCCAGAGAGTTTTACAACTTGTCAGGTAAGGTCTACTGCCCCTAACCAGCAGTAAGTAGTTACAGAAGAATGAACATCTCCCTTCAGCACCCCTTTAAGAATAAAGGTGTAAACTCTCTGAAGCGGAAGGAAGCAGGCTTCATATAAGGAATCAATAGACAGATCTGGAACCTGGCAAGAAGTCCATATGGACACCGATACCCCCTAGATGTCTGTTGGAAGACCCTTGCAAGATTTCTGCCACCTAGAATGAGATTCCCTTTAGAAGCCAGGAGAAGTCCCGGATATTCTCCGGGGACATTATCATTGGGCCCACCTGGGGGATTGATGGGTGGGGTAATCAATGAAAACAGCAAACAGCTGGAACTCCTCCAATGCCATCAGCAAAGGGGTGGAATAATTAATGGTTTAAAAAGCAAGCACAAAGGTCAAGTACCCCCACTCTCTTCCTGCTCTGCTCTCATCCCTCTTGGCTTCTGTGCCCTGCTCTCATCATGTCCCCCTGCATGGAACAACATGCAAGTAAAACCTGGGCATTTATAATCTATAATGGGGAATTTTAGTCTATAAATCAGCCCTCTTTATCACTCTTCAGCCCCTTACTCTTACCTGTGTAAGAGAAAAGGTGAGGACTCTCTACTGGGACCCATATCTGTTATCTTCTCCCATTTCTCTTCCCTCCCTACCTTAATAAATTACTAGCCTAAACTAACCTGACGTGCTCAAAAATTCATTTCTGCAGCATAAGTCAAGAACCTAGACAAAATCCGGTAACAAAATGATTCAGGTTGATGAGGAAAAAGGAAAGAAAAAAAATGGAAATAGGTGAACAGAGCCTTAGAGACATTTGGAACACCCTCAGAATAACAATATAGTCATAACAGGAGTCTGAGAAGAAACAAGAAAAAGGAGCAAAAGGAATATTAAAAAAATATGGCAGAAAACTCCCAAAAGAATGAACATCATTCCCATACATTTAGTTGTTTGGTTAATAGAAATGCTTCTTCATTCTTCCTAGACTAATAGGCATGGTATCTAGACTATGAGCAGGCTATCCATAGGGGTGTCTTCTCAGAGATCAGGAAAATATGCATACTGATGGTCTACATGACAACCTATAGCCAAGAGTAGCCTCTGCATGGAATCCTGAATTCCAGTTAAACCTGTGTAAGAGAAAAGGTGAGGACAGGCATATTTGAGGGCCAGAAACACATAGTCACATCTCTTTAAAGAGATGAGGAGATGCACCTCAAAATTCCTTTAATTCTCTTTTAAAAACAGCATTCTCAGTGTTAAATTTGGTTGTGCATAATAAGGAGAATAAATGAGGACCAAGGCTGTTTACCAAACCTCTCTCCTGGAAAATAAGAAACTTCATCATATGCCATTATTTAAGTTTAGAAAGTTCCTAGAAAATGCTAAGGGAATAAAATTCTCTCTTCTGTTTTAATCTTTGTGTCTAAGTTTTAAATCTGTGTTTAACTATGTCAGTCCACTTGTGCCTAGGAAGTCGTATTTGGGGTTCACTTGTTATGAATTGGATAACTTTGAAAGGTAACCTAAAAATGAGTATTTAAATGTCAATACTTTTTTTGCAATTGGATTTAATGTATAAATTACAAGTGGAATTGGTTCAATTGCTACAAAAGCAGAAAAACTTAGCAAAGTTGTTGTTAATAAAATTCTTGTTGCTTAGTTAATAAAAGTGCCACTTTGCTTTAAAGTAGAAACTTAGTAGAAACTGTAACCTTGCTTATGCTAGCTAATGTGATGAAAATTATAAACTGAGTTTGCCTTTTTTATGGCTGCTTCAGGTCTAGTCTTACCCCTTACCTTCGCTTATGGTTATTTCATGATAATTTCTGCCCGCTATGGCTCAAGGGAAAGCAAACTTGAGAAAATCCTGTCTCCTGTTCTTCCACTGGTGCCAATAACCCTGCTTTATCTCATGGCTTCAATTGTGGACTAAATTGCTGCCTGGTGTAGTTCTGGACCCTCAGGGTTGGATGTCCATTCTTCCAGCCCAGTGGCCATCAGAATCCTTTTATCTCTGAGGACTGACAAATGAGGAAGGCCTCCCACATTTAGTATTGGGGTTCCTAAAAGCAGCAACTGATGGGAGAAACCAGTTTCCCTGAGGCTTTAATGACCTCAGTGAGTTTATACTGGAATCTGTGTTGCTCACCCAAGGTCTGCCAACGTTAAAATGGGAAATAAGCAAAGTTCTGAAGTAAAGGAAAATTGTATTTTAAAGCATTGGGGACATTTTAGTTATAAACTAATAATTGAATAAAATTCTTATGCAAAACTGCATGTCAAAGTGCAGCTGAATTAGAAATAGCTTTCAAAGAGATCCTTTAAATATTATCTTACAGTTAGACTTATTTTCTAAGATAATGAAAATTATAAGTGACAGTGAGTTGCATGTTTTTGTGTCTAACTCTCTATTCACATCTGCCTATTTGCTCAGTGTATATCTTCATACAGTGGGATGGTAATATCAAATAACAAATGAGAATTCTTAAAAGAGCTCTATTCAAATTATAAAATAAAATATGTGCCTATGCATGTGAATAAGTGTTCCTAGAGCCCAAATTAAGCTGAGAAGAATGGAAGAGTCATATAAAAATCTGGATATAGAAACTATTAAGAAAGGGAAAACGTTTTTCCTAAGCTCTTTAACCTGCCTGACCCCCAGGGCTTTCTCTTTGCAAGAGCTGTGGAGAAAGGATGAGATGTGACAGATTAAAACTCTATCTTCTAAGCTGGGGAATTAAAAATCAGTTTGTCCTGTAATTCTCTAATTTAAACCTTTTAACAGTCTTAAAATAAGAGTGGTTGATTTCATTTGATGTTATGCATTGCACTGGAAGTATTTAAAAGGTGTATGAAAATTTAAAAAGATAGACTTCTGCCAGGGTCCAGCCCTGACACAAGAGGGGTAGGGGAACGAAGGTGAGGATCAGAGTCAACGAGAACAAAAAACACACGTATCAGGATGGATTAGGTGATCATGAGAGAGGAAGGCTCTCTTGTTTATTTCAGATTGCTCCTTTTATACCAGATGATATCTGAGTTTTTAATTTTGGCACAACAACAATATCTTATAAGAAAAAACAGAATTCAAAAGAAGTTCATCATTAGACAGACATTAGTAAGTACAATTACAACTTTTCACACTTGAAAACATCCTGGAATTTTAGACCTTTTTGCATACTTCAGTGCTTGCAGGCCCAATCATGATTTGTTTGTCTATTACCTAAGGCGCCTACAAGCATTTTACCTGTCCTGATAATAAGTGACTTCTATGAAAGACATCTTGACAATAGCCCTGACAATCACATATCTCGGAGGGATTGTGCAGAAGGTTTATAGGGTCGCAAGGCCCCCAAGCTGCTAAGTAATTACGACAACGGGTATGCCATTCAGGGGGTACAGGAATCCATTTTAATGGCCTTGCCAGATTTTTTTCAAGGCATAGGCCATAAATACAAGTTAATGCTTTACTATGCCTTTCTTTAGAACTATTACTCTTAGTACTTAGTTTCCTGCCTGAACAGACTGATGAACGTAAGACCTGTGGATCATAAGAATAGGAGCAATTGTTTTCATTATAGGCCACGGTTTGATTATCAGGAACAAGATCAACCAGTGACTTAGCAATAGTCAACGTGACATTTCTTCCATGGGTTTCAAGCATGTGTAATTTAGTCATTTCAGTATAGAAAGAAGTTAAGGCTGCGACCACCCCAATGAACAAAATTACATTGAGAGAGAGGTCAAGATAACCAAACAAGGTAGAGTTGCCTTGCAAACGTCCACATTTCCTTAGGCCATGTCCAGAGTCTTTGCTGCTAGACAGGTAGGGTCTTGTTATGGTTCCTGACAGACTTCAGTATTGTCAAACTCTTGTGCATTCAAACCAGACCTTCAATACATTGTATTTTGCTTCTCCATTTGAGTTATTGGCTGAGTTGGTCACTGACCCCTAAAGCAATAAAAAGTGTCTACTACAACTCTGTGCATGCTCCTGAAGTGGATGGAGAGTGCATTGCAGTTTCAGACTCCTGCAGCAGCTGGCAATGGCTGGGTATGGCCAAATATACAATGGATAATGCCTCCAGATTGGCACTGTTTCATAGTGCCAAAGGGTGCTAGGCACCAGGTCAGTAAAAATGTGGAGCCTTACTTTCCTAGTCTGTCTCTAGGATTAACTGTGCTGCCTCATCCTGGCTGTGTGAAGCGCATACCAAGTGGTGCAATAGTTACCAGTGATGTAAGTAGAACTTAAACACAATTGGCATTATGGCTTGCTATCATGGAGAGATAACATGTATGGTATTGCAAACCTGGAGCTTAGATCTATTAATTGCAGCTCAAAAAGAAACTTGTGCATTGATTAGTATTAAGTACTATACCTATATGCCTGATGATTATGGTGATATGTTTTCTATTCTAGATCATATGCAGAGGGATATTGAACATGTTAAAAGTTCTGGTAAACTTGATTCATTTTCTAAGTAGTTAATGAACATGCCTATAAGATAAAGAAATGGCTTTCTTAAATACTGTCTTTACTTTGTTTACCATGTGCTTGTCTTGTTGCCTATGCTGTCTTTGTGAGTTTATGTCTAGAGCAGTGTCTCTCCATCCCCCTCTTAGCTGTCTTAGGCATAACCACCACCATGAAAAACTGGGATTGGTAATTTATACCAAACCCCACTGTGTACTGCAATCTCTCCCTAGAGCTAACTAACATCATAGAAGAAACTAGCTGTGCCTTAGAAGCTAAAACAGCAAAGTACTGCACAATCACAGGACACTTAACATGCTAACAGCAGCACAGGGAGAAACATATCTGTTCCTTAAGGAAAAATGCTGTCTCTATTTAAATCACTCTGAAATAGTACCAAATAGCTTTCTAAACCTGCAAGATGAAGCCCACCAACTTTGGGAACATGCCACCTTTAGTGGCACCTAGCCTTTCCTACACTTGTGGTCCAGTATCCTTTCAGTGGGACCATATATCTTCAAAATTCTAATCAAGTTTATTTCTTCCATAATCAATGCCTTGTTAGACATATGAGGATTTCATCCAGCTCTACCCATGGTACCAGATTTGTCTTCCCCCAAATGTGATAGAGTAGCAAGAGGGTTTTACACCTTGTCAGGTAGGACCTACTGTGCCTAATCAGCAGGAAGTAATTACAGAAGAATGACCATCATCCTTCAGCACCCCTTAAGAATAAGGGTGCAAAGCCTCTGAGGGTGGAATTGAGGCTGGCTATTTTAAGGAATGAGAAGACGAATCTGGGACCTGGTAGAAAGGCACAGCTGTGGAACACATGGCCGTGGAACCCACCTGAAACTCCCCCACCCCTCCCTGAGGGAAAAGACCCCCACCAAAAGGCAGCTGGAAGAACCTCATGAGATTCTGCCTTTTGGATTGATATTGCATCTGAGATCAAGGAAAAGCCCTGGATATTCTCAAGGGGCCTTGCCTTTGGCCCCCCAGGGGAATTGATGGGTGAGGTAATCAATCAAAACAGCAAACAGCTGGGACTCTTTCCCCAAACATTAACAAGTGGAGCAGTAATTAATGGTTTAAAAAGCAGCCCTCCCCCCCCACACCTATTAATAACATTTTATATGTGGATAGTATATTTGTTACAATTGATGTGCAAATATTGAAACAGCTACTATCCATCATCAATAGTTTACATTATGGTTTACATTTTGTATTGTACACTTTTATAAATTTTAATGAAATTAAACATGGCCTGTATCCATCATTGCAAGATCATATAGAATACTTCCATCACCCCCAAAATGCCCCATGTTCCATCTATTCTAGTCCTCCCTCCCTCTCCCCTCAGGGCCCACAGCAACCACCAGGCCTCACTCCGTGAAGAACAATATTCATAGTTACATGCAACAACATTGAGGGCTTGACATACTGGTCTGTCCTCCTATATTAGGCACTGCCTTTACTCTCAAGAGACTCCTGCCCCTCCATTTGAGAACATAGCAGGACTCCCCCGGATAGTAGTACAACAACTTCCTGCTCATTTTGTGGGTCTCCACCCATTGATACAACACACTATGACCAGATGAACATCACAGACTCCCTAGAAACCTGCCCATGTGCACCCTGCCCTGAACACCCTGCACATCCAACACCCTAAGCCAGTAACCCTCCTCTGCCATATTCCCAAAAGAATATTCCCAACATTGTAGTTTCAACCACATACCTACAAATCCCCAGTGTTCACCTGCACCGTTCCTCAACCTTCCCCCCACTTTCATGGACTGTTCAACACCCCCTCCCCACCCTAGCCCTCTGACAAACCAGTACCACCCAACCCAATAATATTGCACCACTGTCATGCCCATTCACTGGCCAACTGCACATTTACACCTTATCATAAATTTTGCCCATATGGGCATTGGCTCACAAGCGTCTTCTCCCTTTCTATCTACTGTAATCCTATCTTCCAGACTCTAGCTCTGTGAGTTTGCTCAATTTGCTTAATTCATGTCAGTGAGGTCATGTAATATTTGTCCTTCAGTGCCTGGCTTGCTTCACTCAATATAAGGTCCTCAAGATTCATCCATGTTTTCCTGTGCATTAATACTGCATTTTTTCTTACAGCTGAGTAATATTCCATTTATACATATACAACAAGTTGTTTATCCATTCATCTGTTGATGGTCATTTGGTTCATTTCCAACTTTTGACAATAGTGAATATTGCTGCTATGAACATTACTGTGCATATATCTGTTCTTGTTTTTGCTTTCAATTCTTCTGGGTTTATACCCAGCAGTGGAATTGCTGGATCATATGGCAGTTCTATAGTTAGTTCTTTGAGGAACTGCCAAACTGTCCTCCACAATGACTGGACCATTCTACATTCCCAACAGCAGTGGATGAGTGTTCCCATTCCCCCACATCCTCTCCAATACTTGTAGTACTCTTATTTTTTTAAATAGCCATCAGTATAATGGGTGTGAGATGATATATTCTTGTAGTTTTGATTTTCATTTCCATAATAGCTAGTGATGTTGAACATATTTTCATGCACTTTTTAGCCATTTGTATTTCTTCTTTGGAGAAGTGTCTATTCAAATCACTTGCCCATTTTTAAAATGGATTGTTTGTCTTTTTATTTTCAAGGTGTAGGATTTCTTTATATATGCTGAATATTAGACCCCTATCAGGTATATGGTTACCAAATATTTGTTCCCATTGAGTAGGCTGCCTTTTCACTTCCCTGGCAAACTCTTTTGTGGTGCAAGTTATTAATTTTGAGGAGGTCCCATTTATTTGTTTTTTTCATTTGTTGCTTGTGCTTTGGGTGTAAAGTTCATGAAAACATTTCCTAATACAAGATACTAGAGATGCATCTCAACATTATCTTCCAAGATTTTTATGGTCTTGACTCTTAAATTTAGATCTTTGGTCCATCTTGAGTTAATTTTTGTGTAGGGTGTTACATTGTGTTCCTCTCTCATTCATTTGGATATGTATATCCAGTTCTCCAAGCACCATTTGTTGAAGAGGCCATTCTCTCCCAGTTGAATGGGCTTCATGACCTTGTCAATTTTCAGTTGACTGTATATATGAAGATCTATATAAGAACTTTCAATTCGGTTCCATTGGTCAGTATGTCTATCCTTGTGCCAATAACATGCTTTTTTTTTTTTTTTTTT
>JAQZBX010055470.1:0-18412 GCA_029593785.1 Cabassous unicinctus | reverse complement strand
TATTAATCAATTTATCTTTTAGCCTTAAACTAGGAAGTTGAAATCCTAGACTTTGAAGGATATTACAGCATCAAGACCAAAACATCAGCAACGCATGCTCTTCTCTCAAGACGCAAACAGATTGGCATCTCCCAATAAAGAAAGCAGGTCCTTGTTGGGCTTTGTTCTCTGTGCCCGTCTAGCCAAGAAAAATGGAACTTCCACTCCAAAAGAAATGCAGCCAACATTCACTTTTTCAATTTTTGATGATAGAGAAAAAAAGATAGCATGGATATATGAATTTTAACATCTGACCAAATCTTTTACAAGAACTCTTTTCTAAGTAAATCAATTTTAAAGAGATTACAGTTTCATCTTCCTCTCTTTGTTACCCACCCCTCCCCATTTTGAGGTACTCTTAAAAATTGATACGGACTAAAAACAGACACTGAAGAGAAAGGAACAGTGAATACATCATGATTTAGCTGTAGTGAAAATTATTTTAAAATTCTTTATGGCCAGCAAGCTACACCTAATCCTATGGGGGTGTGAGAAGAGTATTTCTTTATAGCCCTAAGGGGTCATACTAAGACTCTCCTTAGTGACTATGCAGCCACCAGGAGAGCTCTGTAACAACACATTTTCACTGACAAAGCATTTTTGGACATTTATATAAAATGACTTCCATACATTTATGATTAATGTTTGCAGGATATTAAATTGATAATACCAACTCAAGACACAGAGTAAATCACAAGCCTTCGATGCTCTTGCTATTTGAAAATGAGCAAAGTATTACAAGTATCACTACAGCTGTATTATTTAGCATTCATATATGTTCTGAAAGATGAGTAAAACTACAACTATGACAACTGTTACCATGGAAGCAGTTTCTTTCTGCTGCCTTCCTGAATAGTAACACTTAATTTGATGCATTAATCTAGTAACTAAGGTGTGATTCACTTTGTTCCTTTTCAAGTCCTTCATCACCAAACTGCACAACTCCAGGGACTGCTTCTGTCTCTGCTAATCCTTTTGTCCTAAAGCAAGAACATATTTTGCTTCCTAGCTGGAATTACTGAACACCCAGTAAATAAACTGAATAAAAGTACAGAAATAGGGTATAAGTTTGGAAAGCCAAAGACACCAAGCTCCATGCTTAATGTCTTTGGCCCATTACATGATACAGTTTTTAAATCTGCTTATAAAATGTTCACACTATCCTGAAAGAAAAGCCTCCCTAACATAACACTCTATGAGGAGTCGTACTTCCTTGGTCTGCCCACTCTGGTCCTAGGAATGTTGGTTACAACAGCCCAGTGGGCTCAAGTCAATTCATATGCCTATCTAGAGCAAAAGAAAGTTCTTTAACATGGGTCCTTATAATGACCATAAAAGGATTAGTTAAGAATGAATGAGTCTGAAATATGAAATGAGAATTCTGATGCAGTAATTACTTAGTTCACTTGAACACTGTTATAGCTAACAACCCATAAATGATATGGAGTAGATTCAAATATTAATTCCAAGTTCTCCCTCACTAAGAAACTACTAAAAACATAACCAAAGGGAACTAAGCAAACCTGTCCAGGCCAGATCTCTCTTCTTTTGACATATCCTGATTCTACTGATCCTCATTGGGAGGTACCGCACTGCTCTTGCCCAGAGCTGATTTTTGTTGAGGTCTCTATGCCTGGACTACTATTGCTATTTGCAGAAATTTTTTCAAGCTCTGCTTAGGAGATTGTTCAAAGTTCATTCTAAATGATAACGGTATTCCTAAATCCTAAGAGGTCTTTGCTTTCCTTGAATGTTCAAGGTAATGCACTCTGCAAAATATGCCCTGCAAGTTGAATGTTACTGGGGTACAGCCTCCTTTCATCTGCACAGACCCACAAATATGGATTATAAAGAGTTCTACATTCTCTGGGTCTCATCTGTGTCCCTGTTCTTTACTATGACCAATGATGATTACATTCTGCACCTTTGGATGGAAAGGGTAACTTTCAAAGGGCTGGCCAAGCCAGAAATGGATTCCCCCATCTTACAGAAATTCAGATGCTATTAGGCTATTCCTAGACATAAAGATTCACAATTGTCCTGTTTCATAATTTTATTCAAAACAATTATCATGTGTACTATACATATTTTGCCAAAAGCTAGATATGAAAAAGCTAATATTGATGTGACTTAATTTTCTCTAACGTACAATTTCCATACGTTTCTACAAAATGCCAACCATTCAGACTGTATTCATACAATTTTTAAAACTAAATTTTAGAATATTGATCATTAAGTCTTTTCTAATAAGTAAATGATATATCTCAGCATGTCCATGGACTGTTTTAGGTGTATTAAAACTCCATTTTCATTTCCAAATGAGAACCCAGAAGTTACATGGAGCCTTGAAGACAAACAGAAATAAAAAAAGTACTTTGGATCATATCTATTTCCTCAGATCATATCCTACCTCATTGGTTTCTATATCATACATGAAATCATTTATACATTCAATGAATAATTATTGCTCACCTACTATGTTCCAAGCAAAAGTCCTGGTGTTCTGGAGTTCACACTTTAGTGTATATGTGGCAGGGGGGTGGTAAATACAATAAACAGATAAATTTAACATAAGTTATATGGTGATAAGTATTACAGATGAACATAAAGTGGAAAAAAGGTATATGTAGTCAGGGAGGCTGTAGTACAGAAAGGTGACAATTTTATAAATAGAATGGTCAGAGAAGGCCACTTTGAAAAGATGACATTTAAGCAAAGACTTGGAAGTGAAGGAACAAGCCATGCAGATTACCTGGCGGAAGAGAATTTCAGGCAGAGCGACAGGTAATTGTAAAAGCCCTGACACATGAGCATACCGGTATGTTCTCTGTTCAGGGAACAGCAATAAGGCCAGTTTGGTTCAAATGGAGTGTCCTAGGCAATGAAGTTAGAAAAGTAATGAGAGGCCAATAGCGCAGGACATGGAGGCCACTGTAAGAATGTTGCCTTTTACTCTAAATGAAATAGGAAGTCACTGAGGACTTCGAGCTAAGGGTGACAAGATGTGGTTTCCATCTTTAAAAATTCACTCCAGCTATTGTGTTGAGAATAGACTAAATGGGGGGTGGGGGGTTGCAGGGAGAAAGCAGAGGGCCCAATTAAGAGGCTGCTACAATAATCCAAGCACGCTGGAAGCCACGCGATCTTAACTGCTTTTATATTTCAAAGTGTAACTGCTTTTAAGTATACAATGTTATATAACACATTTTAGGAAATTTTTAATGTGTTTAAATGTGTTCACTGATTTTAATTTACTAGCTATATCTCCCTACTTAGTGGACTAGCCTGACCCACTAAATTAATTTCCACGGAAATTAAGAGATATCCTACGTTTACTAAATAATGTAGCTGTCTCAAAGTTGATTACCATTTTAATAAAGTTTGTATTTCGAAACCTAGCAATGAAATATCTCGAAAGCATTGTATGAATCTCTTCTTTCTGACATCTGTTCACTTGGCTACTATTTAAGTTAGGAAATGACAGGAAGGAGCATTCTCTTGAACATTGAAAAAAAATGTCTCTATTCCAATAGCGACAAAGAAAAAGAAAGAGAAATAAAGCAAATTTTACAATTTTATTTTATTTCAATTACAGTTATTTCAGATTTTTTTTACCTGAAATAAGCAACTATATCAAATCTGTATTTAATTAGTTATGAGAGGGCATGATATATCAAATATAGTTAATAAATAGTCCAAAATAAAAACTATTTATAGAACATGAAATCTGTTTCTAAAGGCAGAAGATTATAACTTTAACAGTTTAACTTAGTCCAAAAAGAAAAAGTCTTTTAAATATAGACTACAAGCAAACTCTTTCTTCTTTCAATCTGGTTTTCCTAAATTCCAGTAACCCTAAATTAACCAGATTCCCCAAATATAAAAATTGTTGAATAAGTCTGCTGGCTCAGTGGGCAATCAGATGTAATACAGAAAACAGCATATATGTTAAGTCACAGAAATATAAGTTCCCATTTTCTTAATCATAAGTTTACAAGTTCTACATCCAGGCTTCTCAACCTCAGCTCTATTGACATTTGGGGCTGAATAACTCTTCTTTTTGGGGGGATTGTCCTGCGCATTGTAGGATGTTCTGCTGCATCCCTGGCCTCTACCTCCGACATGCCAGTAGCACCCACCCCAGCTGTGACAACCCAAAGTATCTCTATACATTGCTCCCTGGGGGGGGAACTGACCTTGGTTGACAACCACTGCTCTATAGATACAGGACATGTACATATTTATATCGATTCCTCTAGATATGTTGTCTTTACACAAAATTCAACCTTATTTTCAAAGCTCACTTTCAGTAGTCATCAAAACCCTTGGCACAAAATAGCGGGAAACAACTGATGCAAACGAAAAGGGGAGTTTGGTTCTTTGAAAAGTTAAATGTAAGCCACCTGACAAAAAGCAGATTTTTTAACATTTATATCCACAGAAATCCCCTCAATTTAAGCCACAGGTTTAAATCTGTCAAATGAGCTCACATGTATTCTTCAAAATTAATGAAGGAAGAAATACTGCAACTATCTACACAGTCCAGAAATTTGATCTTTTAAAAGAATGCTTAATGTTGCTTTCTTTCCTGTAAAAGTGGCAGCTTATTATCTTTTGAAATGTCATTTGGTGACTCAAAAGAAAAGAACTGTAATTTAAACAGCAAGGATGAGACGGAATACATCTGTATGTAGCCTGTTTGGAAGTTACTAAGCTTTCCTTCCATAATTAATGTAATATGCTCTTTCCATGGGTGTAAAACCCCAAGTCTCTAGATATCATTTGTATGTTGATGGCTCCCACATTTCAACTCATCCTGATCAGCCCTGAGACCAAAGCCAGCTAGCTCAACGATATATCCACTTCGATGGCTAACAGTCCTAATTGAATAGGTTCAGTTTCTCTTAGCCTTCTTCTAAACTTTCCTGCCCAGCCTTTCCCATGTAGGAGAAAAGAGTACCACTAATTCCCAGGAAAAAGCCTTACACTCATTCTTGACTCCAATATTGGATTCTATCACTGCTGTAACAAATTACCAAAAACTTAGTGGTTTCAGACAATACAAATTATTACTTACAGTTCTAGAGGTCAGAAATCCAAAATCAAATCTAAAGTCAAGGAGTCAACGAACTAGTTCCTTCTGGAGGTCCTGGGGCGGGGGGCAGGGAGGAGTTTCCTTGCCTTTTCCAGACTCTGGAGGCTGTCCACATTCCTTGGCTCGTGGCCATATCACTGTCCTCTGCTTCCATCGTCACATCACTTCTCTGACTCTGACCCTCCTGCCTCCCTCGTATAAGGAAATTTGTAATTACATTGGGCCCACTCAGACAATCCAGAATAATCTCCCCATGTCAAGATTCTTAATTTTAAAAGTCCCTTTTGCCATGTAAGGTAACACATTCACAGGTTCTGGGGTTTAGGGTGTGGACATCTTATGGGGCCATTATTCTGTCTACCACAACTTCTCTCCTTTTCTAACTTACCCACCCCCTAAATCATCAGCAATCTGGAGATGCTACCTCCAAAATACGTTCCAAATATATCTACTTACCTCCAATTGCTCTGCTGCTATCCTAGTCCAGGCCACACCATCTCTGCCCTGGACAACTATAAGCACCTTCTGCATGGTCTCCTTGCTTCCACTCTTGCCCCTCTACAGTCCATCATCCACAAAGCTGCCAGAATTATCTTTTTAAAATACAAGCCAGTTTATGTTATTGTCCTGTTTAAAACCCATCAGTGGCTTCCTACTATAACCAGAACAAAATTTTAACAGGCTTTTCATCTTACCTTAAAAGGAATGAATCCAAAAAAAAAAAGCACATTTCCTGTTTTTTTAAAGACACGAAGAATCACTTCATTCTTATCTTTAAAAAAATAAAAGAGGAAATATGCAATTTTTCCTACACAAAATTTCTCTCCCTTCTTCACCATCAGCCTTCCTGGGCCTTGTACCCTACAGCAAGAACTCTGGGTCTCCCCAGAGGCACATAACTAGAACATGACTGCTAAAAGCACCAGAAAATTCAAAATATAAAAGAAATAAAAATCCAGAGGTAGGGGAAAGATAGGGATGAGCACAACAAAAGTGTGAGACATTCTTCATCCTTTATAGGCAGGCAAGAGACCATATCTAAGGTTGAGAAGATCTAAAAATAGGGCAGATATAAATTATTTCATGTTAAAAATAACTGGAAACAGAAATTTCACAGCCTTTCAGAAGTGACAGGGGAAGAGGCTTACTTTTCATTTTATACCTTTCTGAACTCTGAATTTTTAGACCATGTAAGTACATATATTAGAGTAATTACCAATTTTACATAAATATTTACACATCTACACTAATTTTACACACATAGGTGTGCATGTTTATATATGCAAATTGGTCATCAGCTTTCATCTACTGTAGTATTCCTTCCCTCTGGTTTCCAACACTGCTGAGTCAGAATTCTCTCAGCAGAAGCTGTCTTTTCATTCGTTTTGGTCATCTAACTATTAGCAAATCTCAGCTTCCTACACAACATCTCCAAATACTCCCTTCTGAGCAATTTTCCTTTGAGAACTTCAACTTGTACTCATCTCTCTGCAATCATCCTCGCCCCATGAAGTCCAAAAGTTGCAGCACAATCTGTTTCCTTTAGCTCTGACCTAAGAGCCCCCCTCTGAAAAATCTGCGAAAACTCCTGTCACCACTATCAAGTTTCTCTTCTTTGGCCTCAAGCAATTTCCTCAACTAGCAAGAAGTAAGAAAGCACCACTTTTCATGGAAATAAAAACAGTGATACTCACTCCTACTACAGCAGTAAGACTTCCCTTGTTTAGCCCACTGTACAGAAACATCATCTGTATTTCTGAGGCAAATATAAAGTATAACCTTCAGGGAGCTGAGGTGGCACAAGAGATTAAGCAGCCTCTCTCCACTCCAGACGGTCCCGGGATTGGTTCCCGGTGCTGCCTAAAGAGAAGACAAGCAGACAAACACAGAAGAAGACACAAAGAGCAGACAGCGAGCGCAAAACGACGAGGGGGTGGGGGAGAAATAAATAAAAACTTAAAAAAATAAAGTCTTTTCACAGGCCATCAGAAAATCTTGAACATGTTATAAGGTCAATAAAAATGTGTAGGGGTTATTTTTATTTGTTACGATTAAAAAAAAACTTATTCCATCTTAATTGTATGTTGGTCTATGATATGAAATAGGGAAAATCAAATTTTTCAATTAAAATGTGAATGGAGCAAGATGGGTACAAGTCTTGTTTTTTTAAAAATCCTCAATGAAAGGGATGTTTAAATCTTATTCATCTAAGTTATGTGTTTGAATACACAAAAAGAGCACTTCCTGCTATTCAGCAGTAACAACCAGCAAGAGTTTCATTTTGTTCAGCAGCCATATTATGTTTGGGGGGGGGAGGGGAGTCACCCTGAATAAGACAGGAAGTCCCTGGAGGTTTTTGAGCTGAGCATGACATGATGTAATTTAGGACTTAAAAGACAGCTCTGCCTGATGTGTATAAAAAGGGACCGAGTCAGAGCAATGGCAGCAGAACAAAAGCAGGGACACTGGTAATGAAGATATTTTAATCATGCAAGCAGGAGATGATGGTGGGTTAGACCAGGCTGGCAGCAATGGAGGTAGTGAGACCGGTCAGATCCTGGACAGCTTTTCAAGGTAGAGCCAACAAGGCTTGATGGCTTAAAGTGGCACTTGAGAGAAAGAGAAGAGTAAAGGTGCTTGGCCTGAGCAACTGGCCCTAGCTGAGAAGAACATGGGAAGGGCAGGTTGGGATAGGAGATATTAAAATCAAGAGTTCCGTTTTGGACATATTAAATTTGAGGTGCCTATTAGGCATCCAAGCAAAGATACCATATATATAGTTGGATATGTAAATCGGGGTATGAAGAGATTATGCCCTGTTTGTGAAAGAACTAAGATTCTCAAAAGCTATATCACAAGTAAGTGTTTCATACAAATAAGTCAAATGAGTTCATAAACTTTTTAACAAGTTACAGTCTTGAAAGGGAAATCCAAGAACTCTACAAAACTGAAATGGAAAGATAATTTAAGATTTGATAGGCAGACAGGTGAGTTTATAAATATACTACTTGGGTAATAATCCTAAAATGGATCAGTAGGTCTTAAAAGGATTACTGTCCCAAATAAAATAATAAAAAGGAAAAATAGAGAGTTAAGTAGAAAAGACTTATAGTTAACCATTTCAATAAAATGTCTCACATACCATTGTAAAGCCAAAAATAACAAGATGACATCATCTTAGTGTCCCACTGGTTCTGAAGGGAACAAATGATTGAATTTATGCAGCCTAACAGTGATAAATGCCTCTAACTACATTCTACAGGGATGGGAGTCAATTACATTGCAAGGGGCAGCTCACAGTAATTAGCAAGGTATTTAAACAGAGTTCACTAGCTGTTTTTAACAGCAATTTGCAAGAGGAGGGGAATCAGTGTATGAACTCTTCTTGGTTAAGATGGTTAAGATACGAAGCCCAAGATTTTACCTCCTAGTCATTGCATGTTCAATTTTACCCCAGTGTCTAACAAAAACCACAACTGTATTTCTGATATATTTACTCTAATAATTTTTTTTCTGGTTGAGAAGTCAACATACTACTCTACAATTGTTGCATTTCATTCCCAAGCCAGAAAACTACCAAAGGTGGATGGAAGTATTTCTTGGGTTTTGTTTTGTTTGAGATTTTTTTTTTCTGGGAGTGAAGGGGAATAGTTGCATGGATGTCTAACTGGGACATTTCTCAGGGAAATTAACATACAAATGTGTGCCATTTAGAGTATAAGTATTGGGTGCTACACCATACCCCCCTTGGCAATTTAACTGCACAAAGAAAACAGTTCACCTTACCACTCACAAAAATGCCTGCTTAAAAAGTCCTCTCTGAAGTATCCTAACTATTGTGAAGGCTGAGGGGAAACTCAGCTTGCCCAATATGTGCACCACGTTTACAAACTAACTTGATAAGAGGACTGCAGCCTCTAAGACATCATACTACATTCTCCAGTATTCATTTCTTCATAAGTAGAACTAGTGTCCACTTCCACCTGCAGTAAACCAATCAAGTTCATCCGTGGCCATAAAACCAGGAAGATATGAGACTGATCCTTCCCAAAATTGTCCCCTCAGCCACCCTAAAGCCCACTTTCTTTCTTTTTTCTTAAAACAAATGCTTTATTCCTTAAAAGAACAGTTCTCTACTTGGAGTCTCTAGATCTCTTGTCAATAATTAATTGGTAACGTTTATTGAGGACTGCCTATATCCCTGGCACTGTACCAACTACTTGACACACATGATCCTATTTACACCTGTCACAGCCTTCCAGGTTACTGCTAAAGAATCTGGGTCTTAGAGAGGCTAAGTAACTTGTCCAACTCAACAGAACTGATAATACCATATCTGTTGGACCCCATGATCCTTGACCTGCAGCCATTCTTCCTCCACTAGATGGCAATGGAGGTAGTAAGAGAAGTCAAAGAGGAATTTTTGACCTTTTAAACAGCCTAGCACAGAAGATATTTATTCCACAAATGGTTATACTGATCACTAAGATGCCAATCCCTGGCTTAGAGTTGAAATAAGACCGTGTCATTGTGGAAACATTGGTTATCACACATTGACAAAAAGTTTAAATTGGGTATTATGTCATTTCTTTAATTAGTAAAAATAGAGGCTAAAATTAGCCAATTCTTCTTGAACTCAGCTTGTTTTGAAAATCTATTTCTTCAAGCTGCAGACTACCATATTAGAGAACATTTTCCAAAAAAGGAAAAAGAAAAGCCATTTCTAGAATGATTCAAATATCTAACTTTGAAAATGTCACCCTTGTTCAATAAATAAGAAGAAAAATGTGATAGAGAAAAAGGAAAATTAAAGATTAATAAGAAAAGGTAAACATATAAGCCAAATATTTTTTAAATGCCAGCATTTTAAACAAAGTTATTTATCTGGAGTACTCTAGTGGGGAAAAAAAAAAAGACAAAACCAACTGGTTGGTAGAGGAAGTCAAAAGTGGTAAGTGTGTGTGTGTACACGTGATGTAATTAGTTCATAGGGCCTTGTCATCAAAAGGGATGGTGTCTAAAAGGAATACAAATGTTCACGTGTAACCCATAGAAATGTGATGAAAAAGAACGAGGACTGGGAGCCTACAAACGAAGGCTCTGGCCATTCTTGTCATGCCAATAATTCCCAAGACCTGAAGCAATTTACCTGACCTATTTAAGCTTAGTTTCCTCAGAAAGAATCATCATTCTGAGAGTTACACTATGAGGACCAAGTAAGATTATAGTGCCTTTGATAAAACTGATTAGATTCAACACAAAGGCAATGCATTTTGTTATTACACCAATGCATTAGAGGACTACTTAGCTGAAAAAAGAAAAAAGCAAGGAGACACATGGGGGTGGGGACCTTCCTAAGCTGTGATTGTCTTATAGGAGTCCATCTGTAATACAATTATTACATATATATGGTACTGACAGGCCAGTTTACAAGTAAAAGACAGCACAAAGCACCCAATAACTTGAACCAAACTACAACTTAATTCAGCAAATTCTTGAATTTCCAAACTAAAGAAAAGGGAAAACTCAATTTCTCTGTGACTCTGGGATGTCATGTCTCTAGCTGTGCTTAGATTTAACTACTTTTAAAATTAGTCTTTAGCCCTACAGGGGCAGACAGAGGTGGTCCAGGAGCCTGTGATGACCTTGTTCCCACTATCCACCTAGGATTAAAAATGTGCCAAAAAATCTCGAGGTGGATACTCTCTTGCAGACAAGCAAAAGGTAAATGTCCCCAGTATAAATAGAGATCAAATCTAAAGATCAATATAGTCACTAGTCAGAGAGTCCTATGTATACTTCTGATCATGCACTGGTTTGTTTGAGCTTAACTGCTCTGCAATTAGTGCCTATCAGCAGAGAAGACCTGTTTGAACTTCCATCCTTTCATTTCTAAATAAAAGGTTTAGAAAATAGAGTTAAGATAGAACTTACAAATAAATATCTTTCAAAATAGAATTGAAAGTAGAGCTCAAATTCATTAATTTGCAATATTCAGAAGAGGAAATTAGCCTCTGTCCACTCTTTAACCAGAAAAGACACCTACATAAAATCTTATTATGAAATGTCAGCTAATTCACAGGTTTGGCTCTGTTCCAGACTGGGTACCCAGTGATGGATAATGGCCCCCTCATATTAATCAATAGAAAGCAAAAACTTCATCAAAATTTACCATGAATGAACTTGATTTTTTCAACTTCTCTTTATTCGGAATAAAATACAACTGGTTCTACTCTTTTAATCATATTCCTAGCAACAAATTTTCTTAGAATTATATTGAATTTATATAAATTCTAAATACAAAGATTCCCTTGTAAAATTGCAAAGCTCAGACACTCAGTGGATTACAAATGAATGAATACGTCTTTTATAAGTTTTAAGGGTAGCCATAGCACTTGTCAATTGAATACTTTGTGTGAATAAAGCCTTATGATTATGTACATTCTTGAGAAGAATAAAATGTTTTTTTCAAAAAAAATTTATACTCTAGGAGCAATTAATTACTCAGATCTTAAAGATGAAGATGACAGGATCATCTAAAGCAAGAATTTAACAGAATTTTGGATTTATACCCTCAGCCTGAGAACACACTACTAACAGATTGGTTCTGGCCATTTACCACAAGGGTTTTCTATTACTAGATCCAGAATTTGGACAGATATGAATGGATTCATCCAGACAAAATGAACTCCTGCTATGGACTGACCTGTGGGTAAACAGGCGTAGAAAAAAATGCTGACAGGAAAAGGGTACAGCAAAAGCGGGTATTCAAAAGGAGAGGAGCAGCTGTTCTCCAGCGCAGTTCACAGCCTCTCCTCACTCCACAAGTAAAATTCAACTAGCTGAATTATGCTTGTTGAATGTGGATAAAGGGAGTCACGTGATGAAATAAGTGCTTCATGAAGATTACTCTGTCAGCAGTGGGACGGATGGATTGACAGTGAGAGAGACAAGAAGCAATGACAGGAACACACTGCAGAGAGAGGAGGAGGGATGGATTCAAGGAAGCGATGTCAAGACTTAATGAGTGACTATTTATAGGAAGGAGATGAAGAAGAGAGAAGAGGCAAAGATGACTCCTGGCTGGGAAAACCGTGGTACTGCTGAGAACAATGGGGAAGACAGGAAGGACAGCTCTCTTCCCGCCAGACTTTGTCCCCATAAGGGGTGATACCACCAACCCTGGGTTATGCCATTGTGTGGATACTCCCAGTTATTTTTGACTGGCTGCTGGCTGTAGAGAAAAGGACAGTGGCCAATCTGATAACAAAGCCTGAGAATAAATTGAGACAAAATGATACTAGTAGTTATATAGTTAGCAGGAATGAGTCAGCCCCTAAGGAGAAACAGCAAAAAAACAATTAGGGACACATGCTGAAGTAAGACTTCTCAATAGCACAGTTCAGCCCTGGACTGCTGAAAAGCACAGTGGAAGTCAAATCAATCAGACTGAAATGATCAAAAATGGTCTAGACTTTATGGGAGAGAAGAGTTAGAGAACAGACTCGAAACAAACCTCCTAGGAACTGGGCAGGAAAGAAAAAGGCAACAAGGAGTGGGAGAATGGCAGTAAACAGGGCATGCCCACCCTATCTAAAGAGAAGTGTCCTCTTAACATCACGTTGGTTATTTCCACCCAAGAATACAAGCCTAGAGTTGCCCAGTTTTCTGATTCTTCAAGAGAAACCATCCCACACACCACTCTCTACCATTTTATGCTCTTTTATCTTCTTCAAACACTCACCAACACCTGAAAACTTTGTGTTTTTTCTTGCTGCTGTTGACACATTTATGGCTGCCTCCTCCCACTAGAAGGTAAGCTCCCCGAGGAGCCACAGAATGGGCACACAATCAATACTTAATCAATAGGTGCTACCTCCAGACTTCTCAGGACTTATCATTTAATATGGAATAAATTCAAACCTATTATCTCTTCACAATCTTCACAACTTTTCACATTCACCTTCTGCCATGCCACACAAAATCTATCCTCTCCCCAGCGGGGACTATGAAAAAGTAAGACCTGGGTTCAAATCCTGGTTCTACCACTTACCAGCTGTTTCTCCTTCTTGAAGACACTAACATAAATCTCAACTACTACATCTATAAGCATCTATACCTCTGGAGGATCCAGGTGGTATTTTTTTAAATTTGCCTACAAATATAACACTAATGTCCAATTCTTAAACATTTCCCTCATTTGGGTTTCCCTTCTTGCACTCACCACACTGAACACTCTGCTCTTTCCTAGCAGACCAAGCTCTTGCACAAGAAGCCTTTGTCCTACTGGCACTGCGTGAACGACCCTCTCACCTTCTCCTATGCAAACCTATCTCCTTGCTCTTTAGGACCAACACACTTCTTTCCTTCACTATGAGGCTTACTTTGACTTCCTTGGCAAGGGTTATTCTCTCCTTTAGGTGTCCACAGCATTAGTTCTTACAACTACTAACTGCACTGCCATGAACCACATGCCACTAGCTGCCTTGCTTCTGACACCTTACCAAGTGACAAGCAAGGGCAGGGGATCTTCAAAAAGTAACTTTGGTCAAGGTCTTTTTTGAGTTTACATGGCTAAGAGACTTCAAAGTGAGTCAGGAGGTCATCCCAGAGGGAACGCTTATGCACATCTCAGCAGGATCTCACTGACAGCCAAAGTAGACACTACCCCAAATAGCGGGACTCCTCAGGGCTCTGGAGACAACCAGGTCCTGTGGTCAGGCCAGATATCTCCAGCGTTTGGTGCCCTGCCAGTGGGCCCTACTTTGGAGTTTGTGCTCTCCAGTGTGATAGAGTTGGACTCAGTTGTGGCTTCCCTACACATGGCTCTTCTGTCCTTCTATTTGAACTTATAATTAGTACTAAAGTTGGTAGGTGTACATCCAAGAGACTTAAATCTTTGGGCTGTCCTTGTGCCAGCTGGTCCCTGAATCTCAACAGAGTTGCAACACCTACTCTCCAGTTCACTGGACTCACCCAGGACAACTAATAAGGAGGAGATGATGGATAAACAACATACCAAGGAACCGAGAGTGTCTACAACTGCAAGCAAGAGAGTCCCATCCATCGGCCATATGGGATCGAAGCCCTCCCTCAACTAAAGGTGGAGGGGGCATCACCATCCCAGAATCCTCAGGATTGGGGAATGAACTATGGACTAAAATAGACTTAGTAGTATTCTACCATAGACTTATTGGGATTCTAGCAATGGAAGAAATATCATTGATGTGGAGACAGTGGCCACTTGAGGTTCTGAGGGTAGAGAGAGAGAAAAACAGGTATAATACAGGGTATATTCAGAACTTGGGAATCGTCCTGAATGACACTACGATGACATATACAGTCCATTATATATCTTGCCATAACCAACAGATTTGAGTGGGAGAGAGTGTAAACTACAATGTAAACTATAATCCATGCTCTGTGGCAATGCTCCAAAATGTGTTTATCAATTACAATCAATGTACCACACTAATGAAAGATGTTGCAAATGTGGGAAAATGTGGGAGGTGTGGGGAGCAGGGCATATGGGAACCTCCTATATATTCTCTGTAACATTTATGTAATCTAAGTATCTTTTAAAAAAATGAAAAGAGAAAAAAAAAAGTAACTTTGAAGAGTGTTACTCTTCATCATTTCATCATTTCTCCCAAGTCTAGTACAATGCCTGATTCAAACTACTTAATCAAACAAAGCTGAATGCCTAACAGCTGTAAATCGAATTTCTTGGTAACTGTATGAGCAGCCACTTCTTGCTACTTGAGCAATTAATCCAGAACAATGACAAAAACCACCAAACAATCAGCTCTTGATTAGCCACATTAATGGTATGTGGCAGGGATGATCTAGAATTAGTAATGAGATATTGTCACCATTATAGGTAACATACATAAGTACAATAAGTGTGACTTATGCAGTGCTAAAAACTCAAGACCAAAATTATCTCTCCTAAAGATATGGCACAGTGCCAAAAATAGTAGTCTCTTGAGCATTCAATTATTAATTTGCTTAACAGATATTTTCTGAAGGCTTACTATATACTGAGTATTACAAATAAAACCATTTGAGACTGAATTTTATATTCTACAATAGTGAATGACTACTTAGGAAAAGCTGTTGAGGCCAATACTCAACTTTGAATTATCATATTACCTAATAAAATTGTTGCTACTCTACCAAACCTGAGAAAGGACCCTGTAACAATTCAGACTTGTCAAATAACCAAATTTGTATAGCTGAGTAAGGAAGAAGCAGAGCAGTTTTCACAATATATGCCTTAAGATTTTATAAACAATTCTTTAGCTGAAATCTGTGCTTATTAAGGAAATTTCCAGAAGGAAACTTTTTCCCCATGTTCCACAGTCTGGAACTTTCTATGGATTTTTAAAAATTAATTTTTGAAAATAGGATCATAAAAGTATATGTTACATAACTCTAACATCCATGGGTCAGACACTCAAACCCCTTCTCCCAAGCTCCTCTCTCTGTAGTCCCATTCCCAGGAACACGGAACAGCTGGCTTCTGGACAGTCAAGGAAGGTGAAACCAGTCTTGTCCTGGAGTAGAGTAGGAAGAAAAAATAATCACCAAGATCCACCCACTTAAACTTCTCTCCTCTCTCACTCAAGAGGCAAACTTAGGAGATGGGCTGGGCGAGTGGGGAGCACAACAAAACACTTCACCTTCCCCCAGACCCTGTGCTAGGCACAGGGAATAGTAAACCTCTTCTATCCTTTCCCACTGAAAGAGAAATGAATCCTAAGGAAATGGGATACAAGACAAGTAATTTTTGACTAAAGGCAAGTTTTAGTAAAAGGTTCTTTCACTTTCCTGGGAACAGACTCACAGAATTATCTCTGAATGAATGAATGAACAAATGAATGAATGAATGAACCTAAAGTGTTTCTTCCCTTTTCTAAGTGTATGGTCCATTTTATTAATATGCTGCATCAACTGTCAATAAAATGCTTGTTTAATCATTGATAAGTACCAAAATTCAAGGAACATAACTGTTTAAAGCTGAGCTGACCATATTCCCTGTCTGCTCCAGACCATCTTGGTTTACTGTCCGGACATATTTATTAATGGTACCTACTTTTACTCTCAAAAATGGCAGTTTGGACAATAAGCTAAACATCACCCCATTTTGGATAAAAATATTTCTAAATATTCTTTGAAAAAGCAAACTTGAAGGTTTTCAGAAACACTGATATGTATAGAGGTGCTTTGCACAATCTGCTTTTAAACCCACCAAATTTTAAAAGAGTTAAACATCTTAAATTTCACAGCTGTAAAGTAATAAGGGTTGATCAATACAGAATACTCATGAAAGTTCTTCCAACATAAATGCAGAACTCTGCCTTGCAACCTATATCTGTGACTTTCCTCTCCACCTCCATCCCCAATCTAGGGATCCATGAGAGTGGCAGAGTGATTCAGCATTTCTAAGGCATTCATTAAGATGTGCTGGAGCACAGTGAAATCAGGGGAGAAAAAAAGGTACATAGTACACAGTTATTAAAATCAAAACTTTATAACCGCAAAAATGATGAAATTCTATGCTTTCGCTCTTGCTGAAACCTTTGTGAAGTGGCTGAACTGACAAGTGTCTCTTATCACTATTATTAAGCAAGTCAACCTAAGCACAAGAAGCACATCCAACACTTTTTCTCAATTAGTTTAAGAGATGCTTAAAAACGCAAGTAAAAGGGAAATAGTAGAACACAAACCGACATTTGGGAACCCACCAAATAAGAACACTGTTATGCCTCTATAGGAGCATTATTTGGAATCTCGCTTATCTCATTTCTGTGTCTCTTGGAGGACAGACCATGCTTTTTTCCATCCTTGTACCTCATATCTTTTATCTTTCAATCCTTAGCACTCTTCTTTGCACATGAGAAATGTGCAACAAACGTTTGTTGAATTAAACTAATGAGAAAAGAAGAAAAATGTTTTCAAATATCTTTCCTGTGTAAACATTATAGGCGTCTACCTATAAAAGAAAGCAAATGCCTTGGGGAGTGAGGATGGTAAGACAGAATCATTCCAACATCAAGTAGGTGTTTCATAATGAGAAATCTATTTCTCTACATGAGTGGTGGGTGACGTTTTAACAGTCTTGATTATCTCAGAAAGTCAGATATATTATAGTCAAATCACATCCCATCCAACAAAACAAATGCAAAAAGTTAGACTATAAGGCAGGCATTAGTCATAGCTTCCAACATCTGAATTATAAAGAAGTTCCACTTATATCTTTTTTGAGCCTCAGCTCAGGAAAGCTCGGGCATTTTTTTAAATAGATTTTGAGGTAGTTTTTTTTTGTTTTCTTTTCTTTCTCCAGCTCTCTATGCAAAGGCACTGGAGTTTAGAGTTTGAGAACCAGCCACTTAACCTCAGAAGGCTCCATTAATTAGCAGAGCCATAAAATGAGTCTCACTGCATTATATCAAGTAGGCTTTGGATTTCTCTTCCTTAAAGACACCACCCACTTTTCCTATCAATAAGATAAATGGGTAGACAGGATCTAGGAGTCAGTCCATTAAGATCCATAGCGGCTTATGGGGAAAAGGGCTGTCAAAGAAAGGAGACCATTTATCTTAGCCAGTGTAGAAACCAGCCACTTCACAATAATGTGAAACAAAGTTAACTTCTCTGGTAATAGTAAATATGAAAGAAGTATTTTCTCTGAGACTGGTTTAAAAATAATAAAAAAATAAAATTCAATATTCAGGCCTCCTGAATAATAAAATTCAATATTCAGGCCTCCTGAATTTTATATTAACTGCTTTACAACCTTAGGAAAATCATCTAAAAGCCTTAATTTTCTATTTTTCTAATTGTAAAATAGGGATAAACACTGTTACCAATTACCTGTCTTTTAGAAAACTAATTTTTTAAATTATGTAAATCACAGATACTTTTCTTAAATCCTAGATGTTCACAAAGTTACTACTCTTCTCAACTAAACAGGTAAGTTCAAAATGAAATATGTGACATACAGATTCTATTTTCCATTCCTGATAAAGAACAGAGGGTCAGAACAACACACTGTGTAAATCTGCTCAGAATCCAATATATTAAATTCAAATAAAGAATAGTAAGCAGGAAAAAAGTTCTTTAAACTCCATATTAAGCATCTTCATCTTCCAGAATGCCTTTTTAAAAATCAGTGGCACTTTCTGAACCAACCTGAAAATAAATACTCACAATCAATGCAGATTAAGTCAACCAAAACTGGTTTCTATACTATGTAAATAATTTGTTTCTATTGAT
>JAQZBX010055469.1:0-18406 GCA_029593785.1 Cabassous unicinctus | reverse complement strand
ACAATCTCTGAAATACTTGTCATGTAGTCTCAATATATTTTTGGGAGTTTCAAATAGATATAATTAATATAAGTAATGGAAAAGTGGAAAAGAAAGAATTTAATAAAGGAATAAAAATCTATGGTGTTGAGCCAAGGAGTGCAGAAGATATGTCCAGAGACATGGATGGATCTGGAAGTGGGACGGCACATGGCAAGTGAGTTAAACATAGGGATGAACTTCTCGGGGGTTTCATAGGGTATTAATTTCATAAAGATTGCAGAGGAATTTCTATGAGAAACGTGAGAATATATGTGCAAAATGGGTACATCAGTAAATATTTATTACGGATATGTTCACATGTGGTCAGAAGCATATAGTTGACAAAGCTTATCTAATTGTATAAAAGTTTGCACAATAGGGCTAATTAGTAATTTATTTGGAAATATTCTAAGGTATATAAGGTAAAAACTAGCTATTTTCTACTCATGTTTCTGACCATGAAAAAATGGACTGACACCCAGGATTTTTTTCACTTTGACTCAATGCCAAAAAGTTTACTACTGATGCATTTTTTTCTCAAATAATTTTTCATTACATGGAATGAGACATGATAGAAAAAAGTTGATGTTTAGTACCTTCATCAATCTGATCTTCACACTAGCATTTCTGTTAAGTAATATTTGGGAAAATTTGTGTTCCTGTGTAACTGATTTTTCCATAACAGGAGAAGGATAGAAAGAAAAGAATACATAAATCTTGAATTTTAAAAGAGTATATAATCTTTTTGGAAGATTCTAAACCATTTCCTCAACTCTCATTTAGTCTGAAAACATAAAGTAATGGAAACCCATGAGAACAGTTTTACAAACATCAAACTTTAGAAGAAGGAAAGCTATGATAGCAGCTACAATTTATTAATAAGTGGCTACTAAAGGATTGGAAGTTTGTGCCAATTATCTTGCATAATCAACATAGCAATCTGCAAGCTAAAAATATTAGTCCTTGTATATGTGAGGAAATTCATGACCAGTTAGAAATACAACATGATGTTCATGTAGTTATTTTCAGAGCCAGGATTCAAGAACAGTTTTCTCTGACTCCTCACTATAAGCTATTTCCTGTCAACCATATTGCAGTACCACTGTGACATGCCAAAATTCTGGAGTCTTTGCATAGGAAAAAAAACAAAACAACATTCTCAGCTACAAAAAAACAAACAAGCTTACAAAAAAAACACACAAACATGAAGTAAAAAATCAACTAATGTGAGTGCTAGAACATTTAGCTAACTAGTAAAATAAAATTTAAATTAATTATTATTCCTACATCAGAAAAAATATATATATGTGCTCTATGTGGTATATACAAAATGGCTGGTTACAAGCTAATTTTCTCTCCATTTAATAAAATGTCTTATTTCTACCACCCCTATTCTGACTATTATCTTCCATCAAGAAAATTAAAACAAATTTCTCATTGTATCTCTGTTTATCTAAACACATATGATGTCCTTCTTCTTTAGCCTTTTATCTTCCCTCAAAGGTCTAGGCATACAGTTCAAATTTTTTAATACAGCACTGAGTTAAATAGAAGGAACTGTATCAAATTTAAATATTAAAGCATGTAATATTAATATAATTAGCACAAAGTATGACAGTCTGGATTATAGCTTTGAAAATATTTTAAGTCATTAAAAAAAATCTTCTTCTCATCCCTAAAGAATAATCCTTTCTGGATTCTTTTATTAGCTTCTTGAGTTATTCTTGAAGTCCACAGGTAATTCCCCAGGGAAAAACACACTAAGTCTTTTTTGGGACATAAAGCTCAAGTTGTCATTGTTGTTGTTTTGTTTTTTGTTTTAGTTTTTGTGTTTTTTTTTTCCTGTAAAAAAATGTGTGACTGGTTCAGGAGTAATCGACTACATGATTTTAAAAAAGGAAAACATGAATGAATTTTGACCTCTAGTAAGGAAATGATCCTTCAGTGGAAAATATAATGAAATAGAAATGGAAATCAAATCTAATGCTAAAGGACATAATCTTAGCTCTGGTAAGATTAGAGAGCTATACTTCTAATGGAATGAGAGATAAATTTAAAGTCAATGAGATTTTCAGAAAAGAGATAAGATATGAACAAAAATGATGATGTAAATTCAGTGTTAGAGAACATTAAGAGGAGAGATGAGGCAGTATATAGATAATTGTAACATGTTATATGGTAAACATTAGAATTAAAGCCATCTGGCAGATTTAAAGTTCTGACATTTTGAGTAGTATACAGTCCTTTCATGTCTTAGGGCTTTAATATAGTAATCTATAGACTACTAACTTGTTATGTATATAAGAAACTCTAGGAAACTTTTTTTTTAACCATTTATTGATGTATATCATTCATACATGAACATACATAAACTATAAGTGTTCAGTAAACACTGTGAAGTTACAAAACAAACATGCATAACACCATACAGGGCTCCCACACATCACCCTACCACAAATAACTTGCATTATTGTGAAACATTTGTTAACAAATTGTGAAAGATCATCATCAAAGTATTACTGCTAACTATACTCCGTATCTTACTCCCTTATACATTTTTTTAAAGGATTTATTTATTTATTTCCTTTTATCCATTTTTATCCCCACACCCCATTTTTGCTGTTTTTGTGTCCATTCCCTGGGCAACTCTCTCTGTCCATTTCCTGGTCTCTCTTCTCATCCCTCTCCTTCTGTCTTCATTGGGATTTGATCCTCAAAACCTCCCATGTGGGAGAGAGGCATCCTACCACCTAGGCCACCTTAGTTCCTGGTTTTTTGGTATGTGTCATCTTGGCTCTCCTGTGTATCACTCTTCTCTTAGGTTAACATATTTTTGCTTGGCTTGCAGGACCTGACAGCACACTCACTCATGGGGCTTGGAGGCCCATGCATCTTCCATATTTTTCTGTTTCTTATTTTTACCAGGAGGTCCCGGAATTGAACCCAGGTCGCTCCATATGGGAGACAGACGCACAACCATTTGAGCCATATCCATCCCCCAGCTATATCACTTAAGGTTGACCAAAGAAACCTAGAGCTGCAGTCTTTTCCCATCAGGATATTCATATAATAAATCAGACTTATTTTATCACCAGCATTCCAAAAACCAGACCTAGGGAGAAAAATTAGGTCTGGGGACACATTCATGGTTTCTAATATAGCAAATGTTTAGCCTACCCTGATTATCACAAAATCAGGTATTCACACCCTAGGAAACTTTTTAAAAGTAAATGTATGCTTTGGTTTCATATGCAAGGATTTTCTGTTAGCTAGGGGATGTGTATGTCCATTGCAGGTGATGTGCCACACTAATGGAAGATGTTTATGTGAGATGTTGTGGGAGGTGTGCGGGGTGGAGATCGTGGGGATCCCTGTAGTTTTTGTGTAACATTTATGTAGTCTAAGCATCTTTTAAAATATATATGAAAAAATAAATAAATAAATGGGGAAAAAATAATAAAGCAACTTGCTAGAGAAATAATGTGATAATGCAATGTAATGCCATAATAAATAATTTTAATTTACAATGGTAAAAATTTTTTTCTGAATTAAAAATGTAAGAAGAAAAGATGATACTGGTAGGCCGACCACTTGAAAACAGTCAATCCATTAATTAACTGCAACCCCAAATTTTTCTATACATTAAATGCAACCCCAATTATATTTAAGCAAGCATTTTTATAAAATTTGACAAGCTGATTCTACAAATGAAAAGATCAAGCAAAGGATCTAAGAAAGTTACACCAATTTAAAAAATGTTTAAATTTAGAAAGCACATAATCTAATTTCAGAGCTTTTCCTAAAGCTAAAATACTCAAGAGAATGTGGTATTGGTGAAAAGACATGCATCTAATTCCATGAAATAGAATAGAGAGTGCAAAAACAGATTCACTCCCATATAGTCAATTGACTTTCAAGAAAGATGTTATGGAAGATCCATGGGAGAAGAATCATCTTTTGAAATAATGGGGCTTACATAATTGAATAGCCTTTTGCCACACAAATTTACACACACCATACATTGATTAACCCTTTGAATCATATTTAAAGTTGTCTTAATATGAGCCTTAGAGATTCATGAAAAATCTCATGCTTTAAAATGTAGAACAACATATTCATGACCAAGAGTTAGTCCATTTTTTAAATAAAAGGCAAAATGCATGAACCATAAGAGAAAAATTTGATATACTTGAAAGACCCTGTTGAGAGAATGAGGAAACAAGCCATTGACTTGGATAAAATTTTTGCTAAACCTCTGTCTAATAAAAAACATGTATCTGGATTGTATAAAGAACTGACAAGTCTCAAAAATATGAAGACAAAAAAATAAAATCAGTTAAAAATCTCCAAAAGTTTCATCAGATATTTTACAAAAGGAGATGCAGAGATGGCAACTAACCCCATCAGAAGATGCTTAGCATCATTTGTCATTAGAGTAATGCAATTTAAATCCTCTATGTGAAACCTCTTATTTGAAAATTTCCTTCCAGTATTTCTGCTCTATTCAAATGACATTTTTAGTATCAAATGTAATACTGAAATATTACAATCCTTCTTTCTGAAATTGATTCCAAAACAATGAAACCCAGTTGCAATATTTTTATTCCTGCACTATGTACACTCTATGAATTTCAGTACGGCTAGAAGGAATTAAAAGGTAAAAGATGGAAAGGAAATCACAAATTGCCAATATTTTGATAAATATTAAGCACACAGAAAAAGTCTATAAATTAGTTATTAGAATTAATGAATTTAATAAATGTGCTGGATAAAACATAAGCTTAAAATAATCAACTGTATTTCTATACTAAACCAAGGTCTATAGATTATATTGTTGTTTACACTTAATTCCAATGTCTACTTTTTATTCCCTTTCCCCTCTCCTCAGAGCATCTGGTAACCACTAAATTTAAAACAATGTTACATGTTCTTCCATTGCTGCAATATTAATAAGTTTACTTTGATTATGGTTGAATTCCACCCTTATGTTTGTTCATTGGTCAGCCTTGAGGATTTGGGGATGGTGATGCCTTCCTTGCTTCAGATTGAAAGGGGGCTTAGATCTTATGGAGAAGATGGAAGGAACAGTTTTGCTTGCACTTGTAGATACTCCCTGTTTTTGGGGAGGAGGGGGGAGGTTGTCCATCATCATTGTTTTTTTTGTCCTTTGCAAGTTCGGTGATCTGGAGAGTAGGTGTGGGCTGCAACTCTGCTGAGATTCAGGGATCAACCGGCGGGTGAACAGGCTGAAGATTTAAGTCTCTGAGACTTATATTTAATGGGTATAGTGCTAATAAAAGGTTTCAATAAAAGGGGTGGAAGAATCATGTTTAGGGAAATTACAAACAAGTCTAACTCTGTTACATTGAGGAAATAGATTGTCATATATTTCAAGGCAAAGCCCACTGACAGGGTGCTGATTTCAAAGGATATTGTGCCTTGCCTATAGTGTCTGGACCTAGAGCCCTCAGGAGAACCCCTATTTGAGGCTTTCTTCACAGTGGCAGTTAGTAAGATCTGCCTGAGACATATATAAGCGTAAACTCTGCAATGACCTCATGCCTAATTTTGAAATCTCTTACCCATAAAAACTCTTTTATATTTGATGTTTCCACCTTTTGATTAAGGTCTTTTTCCAAATGCATTGCTGCTTGGTGCTTGGTATTAATTCCTTGTTGCCAGGAAAACTCATCTTGGAAGTCATGTCCCATGCTGTGGGGATGTAGTGTATTTATTTGTTGAGTTTGACTTAGAGAGAGGCCACATTTGAGTAGCAAGGTTGCATTTGAGGATCAGGGAGATAACTCTTAGGCATTAGCATTTGTCTAAGCTTCAATTTTACAAGAACAAGGTTCATAGTTACATGCATTAATATTGAGAACTTGACATATTGGTGCGTTTTCTTTTACTAGGTATTGCCTATGTACTCGAGAAATTCTTACTCCTCTATTTGAGAACATAATAGGACTCCGCGGGATGGGAGTTTAATATTTTGTTGTTTATTGTGTGTGTCTCCATCCACTGAGATAACACCCTATGACAAGATAAATATATTCCATAGACACATGACCCAGGGGCACCCTTTCCCACACATCCCCACCACCACCAACACCTGCACCACTGACAACCTGCACCAGTGACTGTCCCCTTCTGGATGAGGAGTGCAGCCTGCCATTCCCTACTTCCCCATCTTTGGTCTCCCTGTTGGCTTTTATAAAGGGTATTTTTTGGGGGTAAAAGTTAACAGATCTGAGGCTGTGAAATGTCCAAATCAAGGCACCATCATAGAATCTCACCCAAGTCAGATACTAGTGATCATGGCGTCCTGTCAAGTGGTGAAGCAAGGTGGCCGGAAATCTTTGCTGAGGTCCATGCTTTCCCCTCAAGCCTCACCATCTCCTGGAGTTCAGCTGTAGATGATCAGGCATACATCAGGGCTTGTTTCCTTAGCCTTGAGCAGCTCCATGGACCCAGTCCCTCTGGAACTTCTTCCCATGCTTCCGTTCTCTGCTGGTTCCAGACTCTGGGACCTCTCTCATTCTCTCAGGTCTCCTCTGTTTTCCTGAAGTCCTCTCTCTCACATGGCAGAATCAATAAGGCAGCTTCCATTATCTCTGTGTCTCTCTTTCTGTGTCTCCCTTCCTCTAAGACCCAGCAAGAGGGCAGAGACTCAACTAGAGTCATGCTTCACTGATGTAGTCCAATCAAAAGCAATCTAATCAAATGAACTACACAGAATCTAATTCCATCAAAGGGTACTAAATCCACAGGAATAAATTCATTTTAAAAAGAACTTCAAACTCAGTCAGCAATGGCCTGTAACCACTATGTGGCCACCTGTAACCCTCTATGTATGCAGTCATCATGTCACAAACAGCATGTCACTTGCTGGAAATAACTTATTTCTACAGTATTTTTATATCTTTACTGATCATCATAAAAATTTTCATATCTTTGTGTCTATAATGTAATCAGGCATTTCTACTGTGATAGTCTTCCGTTGATATATCTGCTCTGCTCAAACACACATGAAGTTAAATTGATTATATTGATATTTTCAGCTTTGAATTTGGTGTTCTCTCTTCTGACACCATGTCCTACATGTTGATCCTTATATTCATCCTTATGATGAAGTCTGAAGAGGCCAAGTACAAGGCACATGTGGATCTGACCTGTGGTGGTGGTAATCTATAGAACTATATTCTTTATATATGTGCAGCCCAAATCCAGTCAGTCTCTTGATAGTGATTGTATTAGTCAGCCAAAGGGGTGCTAATGTGAAATATCAAAAATGGGTTGGTCCTCATAAAGTGTATTTATTTGGGGTAGAAGTCCACAGATACCAGGTCATAAAGCATTAAGTTTCTTCTCTCACCAAAGTCCATTGCCATGTGTCGGAGCAAGACAGCTGCCAGCGTTCACCAGGGTTCAGGCTTCTTGGGTTCCTCTCTTCCCAGGGCTGCATCTCTCTCCGGCCTTAGTGCCTCTGTTCCTCCACAAGGTCAGCTGTAGACTATCAGGCAAACGGCTCACTTCTCTACTCCTGGGGCCTTCTCTCCAACATCAAAACTCCAACATCAAAACTGCTTTGCAAAACCCTGCTTCAACTCTATTCTTGCCATGCCTTTCATATTTGAGTCCCCACCCACCAAGGGGTGGGTGCTCTACTGACGTGGCCCAGTCAATGCCCTAATCATAAGTTAATCATGCCCATATTAACAGATCAATTTACAAGCATGATCCAATTATATTTTTAGAATTCATAATTACATCAAATTGCTAAACGGCTACAGGGATAAAATGACCTCTGTATTTTATACCATGGTGATACTCATGTTGAATCCCATGATCTACAGTTTGAGGAACAAAGAGGTGAAAAGAGCTCTAAAGGGAGCCTAGAAAATGAGTGCAAATGTTCACTTAAAAGTTCACAGTAGGATACAGCAATAATAAATTATGTTATATGCTATTTATATACTATCTGACATCCCTTTAGCCTTGTACAGTTTGCATAGTAAGAGGTATAGAAATATAGAAAGCACTTCCTTGCATTCAAGCCAAAATCCACCACTAAGAGTTGACTAAATTCTGCTCACATTCCAGCTATGAGTTATATTTAGTTCTAAGCCCAGCTTTGGTTCCAGTCTTACATTGTTTCATGTAAAAACTGTTTTCATGTCTCTTCCACTAAAAAATGGCTTTAAAGAAGGTAGTGACTCTGTATAGTTGATTCACTATTTAATCTGAAGTTCCTACCACAGTAGAAGTTGAAAAATAGTTCTTTCTAAACATTAGGGGAATTGATTCATCTGGGCAAAAAATATATACTGTTAAAGGAAATAAACAAAATTATTATCTTTGTGGGACTTAAAATCCTATAGAAGGATACAGAAAAAATCAGAAGTGGATTGTCTAGTACAATAGAATGTAATGAGCAATATGAAAATGAAATACATCAAGTGGGCCAAATGGGGAATACATTTTTTCAAACTAAAATAATTTATTATAAACATATTTTCCTTGTTATACTTTATTTCTTTTATATTTTAATTTGGAAATTTTAAACAATTATGTGGTTATAGAAAATAAGGTAGACCTCAGTAATACCCTTAAGAAAACTTCAAAATGTAACACTATTTTCACTGTTTTGTATCATTATTCCAGACTTATCCTTTGGGAATAAGGGCTGGAACGGAATGGAACTGGAATACTTTATTACAAATCCTAGAATCATGTCATTTATTTCATAAATAATTAATATCTCATATATCAGTTTTATGACACAATATTCATTTATCATATATATTAATAACTGTGGATTTAAAAGACATAAGGGACTACTAGGCTATTATAACAAAAATAATTAAAAATTCTTTATTATCATCTAATGCACAGTTCATATTTGCATTCTTACAAATGACTCAAACCAATGTAATTTTTTTCATTATTTTAAAAGTAGATTTAGATTACATAAATGTTAAATTGAAAATATAGGGGATTCCCATATACCCCTCCTCCTCCCCCTCCTCTACTTCCCCCATTAACAACATCTTTCATTAGTGTGGTACATTTGTTACAATTGATGAACACCTATTGAAGCATTGTTACTAAGCATGGTCTATAGTTTACATTATGGTTTACATTTTGCACTACACAGTTTTATAGGTTTTGACTAAGTGTATAATGACTTGTATCCATCATTGCATTATCATGCAGAATAATTCCAAAATGCCTCCAAAATTCTCCATGTTACACCTATTCTTCCCTCTCCCTCTCTAAGAACCTCTGATAACCACTGTCTTTATATCAATGTTACAAGTTCTCCCATTACCAGAATAATAATGTCCACTTTAGTCCATAGTTGTATTCTCACCTTATGTTTGTTCATTCCCCAGTCTTGAGGATTTTGAGATGATGCCCACTTTTTTTCCAATTGAGAAGGGGCTTAGTTCCCATGGGACAGATGGATGGAACTGACTACCTTGCAGTTGTAGATACTCTCAGTTTTTCATGATGGGTATTGTCCATCATCATCCTTTTGTTGCTTGTCCTGGGTGTGTCCAATGAACTGGAAAGTATGTGTTGGTTGTAACTGCTGAGATTCAGGGCTCAACCAGCATAAGAACAGCCAGAACATTTAAGTCTCTGGGACATGCCAATTTCCTGCCTATAGTGTCAAGATATCTCTAGAGTCCTCAGGAGCACCTTTGCTTGAGGCAATGTTTATTGTGGCAGTCAGTGAGATCCTCCTGAGACATGCATAAGTGTGTCCTCTGGAACTACCTCCCAAAATATTTTGAAATCTCTTAGCCATAAAAATCCATTTATATTTAATATTTCACACTTTTGGTCTAGGTCTTTTTCCAAATGCATCATGAGTTTACATTTGTTAATAACCCCTGGAACTGAGGGAGGCTTATACCCAGGAGTCATGTCCCACACCAGGGGGAATGTAGTGAGTTTATATGCTGTGTTTGGCTTGGAGAAAGCCCACATTTGAGCAACAAGGAGGTTTTCAGGAGGTAACTCTTAGGCAATATATATTAATAGGCTATGTTAGAATTTCACAAGAACAAAGTTCATAAGTACAAGTATCAATATCAAGGGCCTTGCTTATTGATCTGTCCTCATTCACAAGGCACTGCCCATGTACTCTAGAGATTCTTGCCACTGTATTAGAAAATGTAACAGGACTCCCCAGGATGGGAATTCAATATTCTGTCATTTATTGTGAGAGTCTTCAGTCACTGAACCAACACCCCATAACCACATAATCCATTCATATTCCATGGAGCATGTCCCAGGTGCACCATTCTGCACACATCCCACCGCCATTGACAAGGCACCAGTAATCCTCCCCTGGTACAACTGCAACCCTTCTGCAATCCAAAACTTCCCAAAAAACAAAGCTAGAAAGAAAATTATTAATAATAATTATAATATAATAAATAAAATAATAAAGTTAAAAAATTAACTTTTTGTGCCTTTCATCACTGTAAGATTTGTTATCTTTTATGTATATTGACAATTTTTTCTGTATGTTCCCCCAGTGTTTTATTCTTTTTCACTTGATTTTCTAATGAGTTTTAGGTTACAGAAAAGTCACATAGAAAATATAGGGGATTCCCACATATCCTCCCTCCCACACCACATCCTCACCTACCAATAACATCCTACATGAGTATGGTACATTTGTTGCAATTGATGAATACATATTGAAGCATTGCTACTAACCATGGTCGATAGTTTACATTATGGTTTACATTTTGCATTGCACATTTTTATAGGTTCTGACTAATTATATAATGGCCTATATCCATCTATGCTTTATCATGCAGAAAAATTCTTATGTCTAAAAATGCCCTATTTTCCACTTTTCTTCCCTTCTTCTCTCCTCAAAACCACTGGTAACCACTACCGTTATATCAATGTTACAACTTCTTCTGTTATTACAATATGGGTAGAACTAGGGGAATAAATTTTTAATTAAATTAGGAAGGAGATCTCTCTGAGAAGTTAACATTTATGCAAAAACTTGAATTCAAGTGATTGGTTTTTTGAGGACTTCTATTTCTTCTATTCAGTGTAGGTTGTTCTTACATTTTCAGGAATTATTCCATTTCATCTACATTTTCTAGTTTGTCGGCATACAGTTGTTCATAGTATCTTCTCAAGATCTCTTTTATTTCTGTGAAGTCAATAACAATGCTCCCATTTTTATTTTATTTTTGTTTATTTGCATCTTCTTTCTTTTTTCTTTGTCAGTATAGCTAAGGTTTTGTCAATTTTGTACATCATCACGAAGAACCAAATTTTGATTTTGTTCATTCTTTCTATTGTCTTTTGTTCTCAATTTCATTTATTTCTGTTCTAATCATTCTTTCACTCCTTCTGCTTGCTTGGGAATAGTTTGCAATTCTTTCTCTAGTTCTTCTAACTGTATAGTTAAACCACTGATTTTAGCTTTTTCTTTTTTAATATAAGAATTGAGGGCTATAAATTTCCCTATAACACTGCCTTCACTGCATCCCATAGGTTCTAATATGTTGTGTTCTCATTTTCATTCACTCAAGATATTTATGATTTCTCTCACAATTTCTTTTTTGACGCACTGATTATTTAAGAATGTGGTGTTTATTCTCCAAATATTTGAGAATGTTCCTTTTTTCCACCTCTTGTTGATTTCTAGCTTTATTCCACTATGATCAGTGAAAGTGCTTTGTATAATTTTTATCTTATTGAATTTACTGAGATATGTTCTGTGACCCAACATATGGTCTATCCTGGGAAAAGACCCACTTGAGAAGAATTATATCCTCCTATTTTGTGGTGCAATGTTCTGTATATGTCTACTAGGTTTAGTCCATTTATCATATAACTGAAGCTCTCTGTTTCTTTATTGATCCTCTGCCCAGATATTCTATCCAATGCTGAGAGTGTTGCAGTGAAGTCTTCAACTACTATTATAGAGACATCTATTTCTCCCTTCAGTTTTGCCAGTGTTTGTCTCATGTAATTTCGGGCATTCTGGATAGGTGTATATATATTTATGATTGTTATCTCTGCCTGGTGAATATATAATGGCCTTCCTTGTCTCTAATGACAGTTTTGCTTTCAAAGTTTATTTCATCTGATAACGTTATAGCTACTGCAGATTTTTTTGGTTACTGCATCTGTGGACTTTCTTTTTCCTCATGTAATTTGTTATCCTTGTGTTTAATGTGAGTTTCTTGTAGACAGCAAATACATGGCTCATATTTTCTTATCCATTGTGCCGGTCTGTGTCTTTTGATTGGGTTTTGTTTAATCTATTAACATTCAATATTATTACTCTAAAAACAGTTCTTAATTCTCCCATTTTGACTTATTTCACCACTCTTTTTATACTTTTAGTTACCTTTACTGGTATAATATCTATTTCTATACTCTCTTCAAAATTTCTCTCTCCTGTCTTTTCCTTTCAGGCTGTAGCACTCCCTTTCATATTTCTTGTAAATTCTATTTCTTGCTTACAAACTGTCTCAGTATTTGTTTATCCCAGATGATTATAAACTCACCCTCATTTTTGAAAAACAATCTTGCTGAACCTAAAATTCTTGGCTGGCAGTTTTTCTCTTGCAATATCTTAAATATATCATATCACTTATTTCTTGTCTCTGTGGTTTCTGTTGAGAAATCAACACTTAATCTTATTGGGTATCCCTTGTATGTGATGCATCACTTTTCTCAGAATTCTTTCTTTGTCTTTGGCATTTGACATTCTGATTATTATGTGTCTCAGAGTAGGTCTTTTCAGTGTAATTTAGATGGGAGTACATTTTTCTTCTTGTACACTGATATCTATGTCCTTCAATAGGCTTGGAAAATTTTCAACCATTTTTCTTCAAATATTCCTTTTGCCCCCTTTCCCTTCTCTTCTCCTTCTGGGACTCCCATGATGCATATGTTTGCCATTACTTAGTTCCCTGGTACTCTGTTCATTTTTTTTTCCCATTCTTTTATCTGTTCTTTTGTATGTTCACTTTAGGAGGCCATGTCTGCAAGCTTATTGATACTTTCTTCTGCCTCTGTGAAACTGCTGTTATATGCCTCCAGTGTATATTTAATTTCATTCATTGTGCCTTTCATTTTCATAAGATCTGCTATTTTTCTATGTATGCTTTCAAATCCTTCTTTGTGCTTACCCAGTATTTCTTAATATCCTTAATCTCTTTAGCCATCTCATTGTATTTATTAAGCAGATTTGTTTGAACATCTATAATCAGTTGCCTCAATTCCTTTATGTCATCTGGAAGCTTATCTTGTTCCTCTGACTCGGCAATATCTTCCTGTCTCTTGGTATGGATTGTGACTTTTTGTTGGTTTCTTGACATCTGGCTTATTTGATGTATTTATTCTGGGTGCAGCTTCTCTCTTTAGTTTAGGATATTTGCCTTTTCTCCCTTGTTGGTTGTGTAGTAGGAGCCAAGGATGTAGTTGTTATTATAAACTCTGGAGGCTGATGCTTCCTCTTTTACCCCAGGAACTGATTAATTTTCTCCCATCCTCCTCTGGCAGGGGTAAGGGCAAAGCCATGGCCATGTGCAGTAACCCAATTCATGCAGGCCAGGACAATCTGTAGTTCCCTGGAAAGACTGATGAAGCATCACAATCCTTCCTTCCCTGCCTTGGGTGAGAATGGAGCTGCAGTTGTGGGCAGCAAACTAAGCTGTGTGGTCAAAACTGACCAAAGTTATCTAGGTAGACTGATGTAGCATCAGCCCACCTCCTCTGCCAGGGGTGAAGATGGACCATACAGAGTGGCCAACAATCTAATCCATGAGGGTTGAAAACATCTGCAGTTGCCCAGAGAGGCTGAGAGAACAAAGTTCCCCTCCTGTGCTATCAGGGAAAGGGAATGGAACACCAGGTGTCTGACTATCCAGTCTGTGCAGGCCGAAAGCACCTTCAGGAGCCCACAGAGGCTGGGGCAGTTACCCCCAACTCACTCTTTGCTTGACATGGGACTGGAGCTTAGGTTAGACCTGCAATCCAATCTGGATGGAAAGAATCTGACCCCTACTATCACTGTGATTTTCAATCAACCCTGCATCCCTTCATGCAAGGGGTGGAGTTAAAATGATGGCTACTGATATCTTTCCATCTTGGACAGGTTCAAACTTTAGCTGTTCTTAGAATTATATTTTTGCTGGTCAAATATACCAATAAGGAGCTGAAGTGGGTGCCTGACTTCCCATTTTTGGGAAATGGAGCTTCCAAATACAGCCACAGGATAGCTCCTGAGGTGGCTTGTGCAACTAGTGGAGGATGGGCACCCCCCTCTGCAGTGTGGAGTGTTCTACTCATGAATCTTCACTGCAGATGGGCAGTCTCCTTCTCCGATTCTTAAAAGGATGTTGCAGGATGCTCTTCAGGTCTCTCAAACAGGTGCTTTAGATAGCTCTGGTGATTACTAACTGCTTTGTAGGACAAGCTGATGCTTGGTGCTACTTATTCTGTGCCATCTTGCCCCTCTCCTTTCTCTGTTGTTTTTGATGAAGTATTGTATAAATATCAATCACATGCAGTTGATGGAATATTCTATTAAGTTCAACTATATATTTACTGACTTTCTGCCTACTGGATCTGCAATAATTGATAGAGGAGTGTTGAAACCTCCAAGTGTAAGAGTGAATAGGTATATTTCTCCCTGTGGTTCTATCTGTTTTGCTTCACATATTCTGATCATCTGTGGAAAGGTGCATATACATTCAGGATAATTACATCTTCTTGGACAACTTCCAGTGTTATTATTATTTAATGCTCTACTTCATCCTTGATAATTTTCTTTGTTCTGAAAACTGTTTTATCTGAATTTACTATTGCTATTCTGGCTCTTCTGATTAGTTTTAATATGGTATATCATTTACATCCTTTTACTTTAAATTTATCTGTTTTTTTTAAACATTTAAATTGCTTTATTAGTAGGCAGACTATATTAATAATCTATACCTTTTAAATGGTATGTTTAAGCAATTCCATTCACATCTAAAATGATTATTAATATACTTGGATTACTATTGTTTTAGTTTGTTTAACTCCTCAAAGCAGACACCATGAAATGTGGTGGTTTTAAAACTGGGTATTTATTAGCTTACAGACTTACAGTTTTGAGGCTGAGAAAAATGTCAAAATCAAGGCATCATTAGGCAACACTTTCTTCCTGAATATCAGATACCAACAATCTTGGACTTTTCTGTCATACCACAAGGTACCTGGTGTTGTCTAATGGTCTCTCCATTCTCTTCTGGATTTTGGTGCTTTCAACTTGCTTCCCTGGCTTTCTCTCCCTTTATTTATCTGGTTTAGAAAGGAATCCAGTAATAAAATTAAGACTCACCTTAGGCCAAACCTTAAATAAAGTAACCTCATAAAAATCTATCAAAAATGGGCTTACACTCACAGGAATGTATTATCTACCACATTTGCAATGGCTTTCTATTCACTTGCTCTTGTTATTTGATTAATTTTTTTGGTCTCTTTCTCTTGTTCTTCCTTCCCCGGTTTTAACTGAGCATTTCATGTGACTTCATTTTCTCTTCTCTCTTAGCCTATCAATTATACTTATTTTTAAAATTTTAGTTGCTGTTTGGAATTGACTCATGCTACCACAAAAAGCATGTTGAGGTTCAACCCTGGTCTTGTGGGAGAGGAAATTTTTAAATAAGATTTCTTGGAGAGAGTTAAAGTGGTGCCAAGATGAATCATGCTGAGATTTCACCCAGTTTACTGGAGTCCTTTATAAACAGAATGAAAGACAGACAGAGAGAAAAGTCTCAGGGAGCATTCAGATGCTGAAGTGAATGAAAATTGGAAGAGAAAGGAGAAAATACCTTCATGTGACTTGCATGTAATGAAAAAGCCAAGGAACCCCAAAGATTGCCAACTAGCCAGAAGATACTGACCCCAGGAGGAAGCAAGCCTTCCATGCTCTGAAATTGTGAGCCAATAAATTCCTATTGTTAAAGCAATCCATTATATGGTATTTGTTTTAACACCCAGGACACTAAAACTGTTGCCCTAATGTTGGTAATGTACATTTACAATAAATATAAATCCATTTTTAAACAGCACTATAATTCTTCACATGTAGTTCTGGTACCTTAAATGTCTCCCCAATTCTCCTCTCCCATTGCTTATTATAGTGCTGCCATACATTTCATTTATCCTTAATCTACAATCACCAACTATAATGGTACTATTATTATTTTGAGCAAACTCTTGTCTATGAGATCAGATTAAAATAAGAAAACTAAAATTTATTATTTTACCTTCATTTTTATCTTCTCCAATTCTCTTCCTTCTTTATGCAGAACTGAGTTTTTGATCTATATAATTTCCCATCTCTCTGAAGCACTTCTTTTAACATTTCTTGCAAAGCAGGTCTATTCTGACAAACTCCCTCAATTTTTGTTTGTCTAAGAAAGTCTTTATATCTCATTCACTTTTGAGAGATAATTTTGTGGAATATACAATTTTTAGTGATTTTTTTTCTTTCAACTTTCTAAATATTCTATCTACTCTCTGCTTGCTTGCAAGGTTTGAGAAGACTGCTATAATTTTTAACCTTTACCTCCATACATAAGCTGTTTTTTAAATTTTAGTTATGACTATTTTCAAGATTTTCTCTTTGTGTTTGATTTCCTTCAGTTGTAATATATTCCTAGATGGAGATTTCTTAAAAACATATTTTTCCAGCTTGGTGTTCTATGAGATTCCTGATTCTAGGATTTAGTGTCTATCAATAATTTTCAAAAATTATCAGCGATTAATAAAAAATATTTCCTCTTCCCATTTCTTTCTCCTCTGGTCTTCTTCATTATGCATATATAAACCTTAGTTATTGTGTCACAGTTCTTGGATATTCTGTTTCATCTTTAAGTCTTTTTTTCTCTTTGTTCCTTAATTTGAGAAGTTTCTATTGACATATCTTCAAACTTACTGGTATTTTCCTGGGAATATCCAGTCATCTGATGATTCCACCAAAGGCATTTTTTATTTCTGTCACACTGTTTTTAATATCTGGCATTTCCTCTTGATTCTTTCTTAGCGTGTTTATCTCTCTGCCTACATTCCCCCTCTGTAATTTTCTTTGTGACTTTTTATTATAGTAGCATTTATACAGTTCAAAACTTCCTATTTTGACCACTTACAAGTGTACAATTCAGTGGTATTAATTGTATTATTTATTGTGCTATCATGCCTATTATTCATTATCCAAATTTTTTATAATCCAAACAAAAGTACCACATTGATTAAGCAATAATACCCCATTTGCCTCACACCTTGGGCCCTGATAAGCTGTAATCTACTATCTATCTCTGAGATTTTGCTTGTTCTATTTTGCTTGTTTCGTATAAAAGGTTCATACCATATTTGTTTTTTGTGTGTATCTGGCTTATTATTCTCAGTATAAACAGTATTTTATCATGTATCAGAATTTCTTTCTTGAAACCATGAGTAAAACAAATATACTTGTCTTGTTCTTCACATCATGGAGAAGGCTTTCAGTCTTTCACAACTAAGTATAATGAGAGATGATGGCTTTTTGTATATATCATTTATTATGCTCAGGAAATCCCTTCTGTCCTTATTTTATCAAAGGATTTTATCATGAAATTCTCTTTTATTTTGTCAAATTCTGTTTCTACTTCAATTTTTAATAATGTAATTTTTTTCTTCATATATTAGTGTGGTATATTTTATTGATTTTTTTTTCTTATGTTGAACCATCCCTCCATTCCTGGGATAAATTCTAGCTAGTCATGTTGTGTAATCCTGTTAATATGCTTCCACATTCAATTTGCTAGAATTTGTTGATGATTTTTGCGTCTGTATTGATTAAGGATATTGGTGTATAGTTTTCTGTATCACTTCTCATGCTCAAGTAAATCCCAGGATAGGGGACCTAGACATGGTCTCTGAGTAAATGTTCCACAGAATCAGTTGGGGCTGATGCACAAAAACACTCAATATGTTCATTAAGGTGCACCAATAATCTGACCCCAGGAACTATCACTCATGTGCGGGTCATACAAACTACCTTGCAGAGCCTAGGGTGGGAGTGGGGCCCTGGACAAACAAACTTGCCCTGTGGCTCCCTTAAATTTTTTAATTTATTTTTTCTTTTTTCTTGATTTCACATATATTAGTTGTTGAGTCACTGTCTACCCTTGATTGTCTTGCACAGTTTGGGGAAGTTAATTCTGACAAATTCTACTCATTTTTTTTTTCTCTGTTTCTCAGAGATCTGTGGGCCAAGCGTGTCTTACTTCACAACCTTGCTCAGGTTACCTTCTACCTAACAGTTTGTGCATGCTGTCCACTTTTTCCTCTAGAGCTGTTA
>JAQZBX010055468.1:0-18411 GCA_029593785.1 Cabassous unicinctus | reverse complement strand
TTTGATTATCGTAGCTTTATAATAGGTTTTTTTTTAAAAATATATATTTTTATTCACACTGTAATACGTTTTGAAATCAGGAAGTGTGAGTCCTCTAACCTTGTTTCTTTTCAAGAAGGTTTTGTCTATTCACAGCCCCTTGTCATTCCATGTGATGGTTGGCTTTTCCATTTCTGCAAAGCAGGCTATTGGAATTTTAATTGGGGTTGTGATAATCTGTAAATCACTTAAGATAGTTGTTTTAATTTGCTAAAAGCTGCCAAAAGCAATATACCAGAAATGGGTTGGCTTTTACAATGGGGATTTATTAATTTATAAGCTTACAGTTCTGAGGATGTGAAAATTTCCAGGTCAAGGCTTTATCAGGTGATGCTTTTCTCCCTGAAGACCAGCTGCCAGTGATCCTGGACTCTTGTCACATGGCAAGGAACAATGGTGGCATCTCTGGTCTCTCCCTTCTCCTCCTGGTCTTGCTGCTTTTAGCTTCTGGCTTCCTCTGGCTTTCCCTCTCTCAGGTTCACTTGATTTCAGCTTCTTGATCTCATGGCTTTCTATCTCTACTTCTTTCTATCTTCTTTCTATCTCTGTCAGCTTCTGGGGTTTCCTCTCTGTGTCTGTGGCTCCCTCTCTCCATATTCAACCCATTTATAAAGGACTCCAGTAAGCAGATTAAGACCTACCCTAAGTCACACCCTACTGAAGTAATCTAATCAAAAGGAAGGCCCCACCTACAATAGGTTTATACCCATAGGATGTATAGTTCTTGTAATGTGCTGTTGGATTCAATTTCCTAGTATTTTGTTGAGGATTTTTGCATTTGCATTCATCAAAGAGATTGGTTTATAATTTTCTTTTCTTGTAGTATCTTTATCTGGCTTTGTTGGCCTCATAGAATGAGGTAGGTAGTGTTCCCTCTTCAGTTTTTTGAAAGAGTTTGAGCTCTTTCACAAAAGTGAAAAGACAATGATCTTCATTTCATCATACCACTCCAAGCCACTTTCTCCTGTCTTTTCCTTTCAACCTGTAGAACTCCTTTCAGTAATTTTTACTGAAAGGAAATTTTTCAGTAAAAATTGTTGCTGATATCTCTGTTTCTGCTAATCTTTAATACTCCTTCATATTTGAAGGACAGTTTTGCCAAATAAAGAATTTTTGGCTGGCAATTTTTCTCTTTCAGTACCTTAAATATATCATACACTGCCTTCTTGCCTCCATGTTTTCTGGTGAGAAATCAGCTCTTAGTCTTATTGAGGATCCTTTGTATGTGACAAATTCCTTTTCTCTTGCTGCTTTCAGAATCCTCTCTTTATCTTTGGCATTTCATATTCTGATTAGTATGGGTCTCAGAGTAGGTCTATTAGGATTTATTCTGTTTGGAGTTTGTTGTACTTCTTGAACATGTATATTTATGTCTTTCATAAGAGGTGGGGAATTTTCAGCCATTATTTCCTCAAATATTCTTTCTGTTCCTTTTCCCTTCTCCCTCTGGGAGATAATGCATATGTTTGTGCACATCACACTGTCATTCATATCCCTGAGACACTGCTGAATTTCTTCTATTCTTTTCTCTATCTGTTCTTCTAACTGTATGATTTCGATTGTCCTGTCTTCTAGGTCGCTGATTCTTTTTTCTGCCTGTTCAAATCTGCCGGTGTATGACTCTAATGTATTTTTAATCCCTACTATTGTGCCATTCATTTCCATAATTTATATTATATTTCTTTTTATACTTTCAAATTCTTCTTTATGCTCACACATTGTCTTCTTAATATCCTTTAGCTCTAAATCCATATTTTCCTTCATTTCCTTTAATTGATTTAGGGCATTTGTTTGAACTTCTTTGATTAGTTCTTCCAAATTCTGTGTCTCCTCTGAAGTTTTAATTTGTTCCATTGACTGAGCCATATCTTCCTGTTTCTTAGTATGGCTTGTAGTTTTTTGCTGCTATCTGGGCATCTGATTATCTTGATGAGTTAACTCTCAAGTGAGTTCCTCTTTTCTAGGGTTTTATTGCTGATGTCTTTATGGTAAGACTCTTATTTGACACATGGTCCAATTTATTCTGGACCTTTAGAGTCACTCTTGTGTAACTGTTCAGGTATTTTAGGTTCTTCTTCATCTGATTCTTGCCCTGGATATGTGGTATAATTTTTAAGATTGCACTTTTTGTGCAGTTGTTTCACCTCCAGGAGAAAGCTTCCTTTCCTTTGTTCCGTCTCCGGGAATCTTGATCTGTTCTGTTTGTTTTGTGCTGAATTTTCTCCCCAGCTCCTATCATTGTTTAAATTCTCCCTCCCTCAGTGCCCCTTTTTCCTTACACTTTTCAGTTCTAGGACCCATCCTGCCTTACAGCAGTTCAGTCCCCTACCCTTTTTTTTTTTTTTTCCTGTGAGACTGTTCTGCTTTTGTTTTTTCCCCTGCTAGGGTATCCCACCCGGGGAGCCAGTTGTGGTCAATCCAGAAAAGTCTCTTTTGCATTTAGATGGTCTAGCCAACAGAAACTGGACTGAGTGCATGACTTTCTTGCCAACAGTTCTGCTGCCATCTCTCTCTCTCTCTCTCTCTCCCCCCCCTCACCCCCAACTGTAGGTCCTCTTATATGCAGTACGTAGCACTACCCAGCAGCCTGTATTCTGCCCTTGGTCCCTGGGAACTTGTCCATGTGCCTGGATATTTGTGGGTTTCCCCAACTTGCTGCTGTGAGTGGCTCTCTGCGTTTGTGACTAGAGGGACCTGGGCACTGCTGACTCTGTATAACTCCCAGATTGTGCAGGACTGAATGAGGGGGAGGGATACAGACTGGAGGGTCTGGGACAGAAATCTCCTACCTGTTCTTGAAGACTATTTCTTTTTTTGTTCAATTCAGCATTTGCAGAGTCCTCCTCCAGTCTCTATCATCCTCTAGAGTTCTAAGCAAGAACTCCTTGCCCATAAATTAGCTCCATCTCCTGGCTCTTTCTGTGCTGATAGCTCTTTTCTCTCAGTGGAAGACTCTCACTTCCCACTGCCCCTTGGGCCCATGGCCCATATGTGGTCAAGTTCCACTCCATTCCTTCTCTATCCATACATTTGTTTTTTGAACTTTGCTTTATGCAAGTAATACTTAATTTAAAAATTATTGTCAAAACCATAAGTGATAAAAAAGCAAAATGCCGCTCACCAAATTAGTGATTTAAATTTTTATTTTAATAATCAAGGCTGGTATGGAGTGTGTGTGCCATTAACTTGAACCTTTGTATAATTCTAGTGGGAGTAAAATTTAGTATAACTTTTCTGGAAAGCAATTTGGTAGTGATTTTCAGATGTTTTAAATTATTCATTCCCTTTGTTGCAGTGTTATTCCCTCTTAGGAATCTGCCATAAGGAAAAAGAAATCTGAAGTGTGTGCATAGAATGTGTATGAATATGTTAATCACAGTATTGTCTATAATAGAAAACCAGCATTAGCAGAAAGGAAATGTAAATTATGCAAAATTACTCAAGCCACTAAAATTTTTTATTCATATAATGACAGGAAAATGCTTATAATTTCAAAAAGAATACCGAATTATAGGAAGAGTGTTTTTTAAAAAAACCGTCAATAGACTAAAAAGAAATAGTGAAATGTTAACAGCTATGTTAAGAATACTTGGCCCTCTGCTTTTTTGTATTTTTGTATACTTTTCCAGTTTTTCTGTAATAAGCTGATATTTTGATAATCTGAGGGGGAAAGTTCTAATCGAGGCTTAGTTTATCTTCTGAAGAAACCTGGCCATACAGGTTATTTTTTCTGAATATAGGTTAATAGTGCCTTTTAATCAAATCTACCTACCCTTGCACTTTTTAATATTCATATCTATCTCAATTTTGATCTCTTTGATAAACAGAGAAAATGGGGTGAATGTCTTTTAGTCTTTAAGTCCAAATTTATTTCCAGATTAAATTTCTTCATTCTCATTTCTCTCCAAGGTTTGGGGATGCTGTGAAAGGTAATTTGGTGGTTGGCACATTATCTTGGCCATCCCCGTGGGTGATTGTTATTGGCTCCTTCTTCTCAACGTGTGGGGCTGGACTTCAGAGTCTCACAGGTGCACCAAGACTGCTACAGGCTATTGCCAAGGATAACATTATACCGTTTCTTAGAGTAAGTGACCCTTTCCTATACCCTCTTCCTCTGTTCCCAGGCTTTAATGAAACAGTGTGGTCTTCGTGGGCTTAGGAATTACTAGATCACATAATAAGGAGAAGTGTTTTTTGCACAAGACTCCTTAAAACCCTAGTATGAGTTTATTTCAGAGTGAGATAAAGATATTTAAAAGATGTCACAGTTGTAACACTATTATCTCACAAAGATCTGAAACTGTAAGATAGAGGAATCAGGGCACATTAATTCAGACACTCCCCATACTCCTAAGGATATTTCCCTTTCTATGTACAGGTTTTTGGTCACAGCAAAGCCAATGGAGAACCTACTTGGGCTTTACTTCTAACTGCTGCCATTGCAGAGCTTGGAATCCTTATTGCCTCCTTGGATCTTGTGGCCCCAATTCTTTCCATGTAAGAGCCAATTATTTTTTTCACTTATTCTTGTTTAAATTATGGTGTAATACATGTTTTCCATCAGGCATGTAACAATAGTGATAACAACAGATATAGGTGTAACTTCATTTAAGCAATAAATGTTTCTGAAAACTTTCATGTAAGGGTAACTTTTATAAATTATCATGGTTTCTTCCTGCCTACATAACTTCAAAAGTTCTTTGCCTTCATTTTGGATTCATTATCAATTGGTTGTAGCTTTCACTACTACTGTTAGCTTTTATTCATTCAGCTGTGATTTACTGATGACGTACTACCTCCTTGGCACTGTGCAGTATGCTGGAAATGCAAAGATGAATAAGAGACATTCTTAAGGAACTGATGGTGGATAAGGAAACAACCAGTGACCCCCATTAGAGTGTGATGAGTTCTGTGTAATAGTGAACAGTAGGTGCTGAGTGGGAATCACAGGTTTTCTGGGGAAGTAACTCTTGTCTCTTAAATAATGACTCGTTATTTGCCAAGCAAAGAAGGTGTGAAGGATGTTCCAGAAAGGGGATGTGTGTAAAGAAATTGAGAAATGAAATAACGTAGCATGTTCAGGGAATTGAAAGTAGTTTGGCTTGGCTAGAATAGAGGGTACACACTGGGGAGTAGCAGCAAGAGAAGTAGGGATCACAAAAGACCTGGAACTTTTACCTGGAAGTTGTGGGTAATCCTTTATGATTGGGAGGAAAACATATTTTTGATTTAGAACAATGAATTTAGTATAAAAGATGAATTAGAGAGAGGTTAAAATTTATCTAGGAATGCCATTTGGAAGCTTACCAACTAATCCAGGGAAAGAAGAAATGAATGTGTGTACTAAGGTGATAGTAGTAGAGATGGAAAGGAGAAGTTGAAATTTTAAGTAGGTAGAATCCACAGGACTTGGTAAGTGAATTTGTAAGGAAGAGGAAACTAGGATTTTCCAAAGAACAACTGAGGAGAGTGGTTGATGTCACTTACTGGGAGAGCGAACATGGGAGGATGAGCAGGTTTGTAGGGAGAGGCTTGTTTCATATGATCTAGATTTAGCTAAGGGTTTCTAGAAACAAAGGCTAATTACAGCAGAGGTCTCCAGTTATTTAAAATAACCCTAGAAGAGTTGTTTTACAGTAATAATCATCCCTCTTTTATTCTTCCAGGTTTTTTCTCATGTGTTACCTCTTTGTGAATTTGGCATGTGCCTTACAAACATTACTTCGAACACCCAACTGGAGACCCCGTTTCCGCTACTACCACTGGTAAGTCTGCTTTTTTTTTTCCTTAACGTTTGGAGAGAACCCATCAATGAATTAGAAAATTGGAAGGGCTGGTTTCTTCATGCAATTTTGTTCTTGGCCAGCTGTTCCATATCAGTGGCTTCAGGCTTTCAATTGTCACCTGAATCCCCATCTTCCCACCTCTTTTTCCCTATACGACTTTATCATAGCTTATTTTATAACAACCTACTTATTTAAAGATCAAAACTATAAAATAAATATTTCCAGCCTACTATCTTTTTCAGGTTTAACAACCTTCCCTTTACATGTCTGTTTTCCCCTTTCACTCTTACATTTTTTTAACTTTATTTTGTACATTTAATAATTGAAAATATAAACAATTAAAAAAAGAAAAAACACAGTTGAATGAAAACATCCATATTTTCAATTAAATGTACTGGATACATAAATTTTTTTTGAATCATACAATATGTTACACAATATATTTGGTTCATAGCAGTGCAATCGTACAGTATTTGTCCCTTTGTTCTGGCTTGCTTTGCTCAACATAATGACCTCCAGGTTCATCCATGTTGTCATATGCTTTATGACTTCATTTCTTCTTACATTTGCATAATATTCCATTGTGTGACTACACCGCAGTTTGTTTATCCATTCATCCATTGATGGACACCTGGGTTGTTTCCAGCTTTTGGCAATCATGGATAATGCTGTTAAGAACATCGGTGTGCAGATGTCTGTTCGTGTCACTGCTCTCAGTTCTTTTGGGTATATACCCAGTAGTGGTCTTACAGGGTCACGTGGCAAGTCTATATTCAACTTCTTTAGGAACTGCCAAACAGTCTTCCACAGTGGCTGTACCATTCTGCATTCCCACCAACAGTGAATAAGTGTTCCTATCTCTCCACATCCTCTCCAACACTTGTAGTTCTCTGTCTTTTTAATAGTGGCCATTCTGATAGGTGTGAAATGATATCTTGTAGTTTTGATTTGCATTTCCCTAATCATTAGTGATGTTGAACATTTTTTCATTTATCCTGGATGTTAAACCCTTATCAGACATGTGATTTCCAAATATTTTTTCTCATTGAGTTGGCTACCTTTTCACCCTTTTGACAAAGTCCTGTGAGGTGCAAAAGTGTTTAATTTTGAGGAGGTCCCCTTTATCTATTTTTACTCTTGTTGCATGTGCTTTGGGTGTAAGGTCCAAGAAACCACCCCTACTACAAGGTCTTGAAGATGTTTCCCAACATTTTCTTCTAGTAGCTTTATGGTCCTGGCTTTTATATTTAGGTCTTTGATTCATTTTGAGTTGATTCTTATATAGGGAGTGAGATAGGGGTCTTCTTTCATTCTTTGGCTTATAGACATCCAGTTCTCCCAGCACCATTTGTTGAAGAGACTGTTTTGGCTTGTTAACATTAACTTGGTAGGTTTGTCAAAAACCAGTTGACTGGGGGAAGCGACTGTGGCTCAATTGGTTGGCCTCCCATTTACCATATGGGAGGCCCCGGGTTCGATTCCCAGGTTTGATCCTCGGGGCCTCCTGGTGAAGGAGTGCCCATGGGGCATGGAGAGCTCAGGGCCCGTGGGGCGTGGAGAGCTGGCGCAACAAAGGGAGAGAGACAAGGAGACACAAGAAAGAAAAAAAAAACGCACAACAAAATGGACACAGCGAGCACAAGCAGCAAGGAGGGGATGAAAAAAAAAAAAACCCAGTTGACTGTATAGGTGAGAGTTTATTTCTGGATTCTCAATTCTAGTCCACTGATTGATGTGTCTGTCATTATGCCAGTACCATGCTGTTTTGACCACTGTAGCTTTGTAATATGTTTCAAGGTCAGGCAGTGGAATTCCTCCCACGTCGCTCTTCTTTTTTAGAATGCTTTTGGCTATTCGGGTGCACTTTCCCTTCCAAATGAATTTGGTAATTGCCTTTTCTAATTCTGTAAAGTAAGCTGTTGGGATTTTGATTGGTTTTGCATTGGATGTATAAATCAGTATGGGTAAGATTGACATTTTCACAATATTTATTCTTTTAATCCATGAACATGGAATGTCTTTCCATTTGTTTAAGTCTTTTTAAATTTCTTTTAGCATTGTTTTGTAGTTTTCTGCATATAGGTCCTGTACTTCTTTGGTTAAATTAATTCCTAGGTATTTGAGTCTTTTTGTTGCTATTGTAAATGGAAATTTTCCTCTGATTTCCTCCTCAGATTGTTCAGTACTAGTGTACAAAAATATTACTAATTTTTGCATGTTGATCTTGTATCTTTCCACTTTGCTGAACTCATTTATTAGCTCAAGTAGCTTTGTCGTGGATACTTCAGAATTTTCTAAGTACAGGATCATGTCATCTGCAAACTGTGAGAGTTTTATGTCCTCTTTTCCTGTTTGGATACCTTTAATTTTTTTTTCTTGTCTAATTGCCCTAGCTCGAACTTCTAGTACAATTTTGGATAACAATGGTGACAGTGGGCATCCTTGTCTTGTTCCCGATCTTAGAGGGAAAGCTTTCAACCTTTCCCCATTGAGTAAGATGTTGGCTGTGAGTTTTTCATATATTTCCTTTATCATATTGAGGAATTTTCCTTCTATTGCTATCTTTTGCCATGTTTTTATCAAAAAAGGATGGTGGATTTTGCATTGATCAAGATGATCATGTGGTTTTTTTTCCTTCAATTTGTAAATATGGTGTATTACGTTGATTGATTTTCTTGTGTTGAACTAGTCTTGCATACCAGGAATAAATCTCACTTGGTCATGATGTATAAGACTTTTGATATGCTGTTGGATTCGATTTGCAAGTATTTTGTTGAGAATTTTTGCATTTATGTTCATTAGAGAGATTGGTCAGTAATTTTCCTTTCTTGTTTCTTTATCTGGCTTTGGTATTAGTGTGATGTTGGCTTCATAAAATATGTTGGGTAATTTTACCTCCTATTTAATTTTTTGGAAGAGTTTAAACAGGATTGGTGTTAATTCTTTTCAAAATGCCTGGTAGAATTCACCTGTGAATCCACTTGTTCTTGGACTTTTCTTTCCTGGGAGATTTTTGATGACAGATTCAATCTCTTTAAATGTGATTGGTTTGTTAAGTTCTTGTATTTCTTTTAGCATCAGTGTAGGTTGTTTGTGCATTTCTAGGAATTTGTCCCTTTCATCTAGGTTGTCTAGTTTGTTGGCATATGGTTTTTCATAATATCCTCTTATGATCCTTTTTATTTCTGTGGAGTCAGTTGTAATTTCCCCCCTTTCATTTCTGATTGTATTTATTTATATCTTTTCTCTTTTTTTCTTTGTTAGTCTAGCTAGGAGTTTGTCAATTCTATTGATCTTCTCAAAGAACCAGCTTTTGGTTTTATTGATTTTCTCTATTATTTTTTTATTCCCAATTTCATTTATTTCTGCTCTAATCTTTATTATTTCTTTCCTTCTGCTTCCATTGGGATTGGTTTGCTGTTTGTTTTCTAGTTTCACTAGTTGTTCAGTTAAATCTTTGAATTTAGCTCTTCTATTTTAATATAGGCATTTAGGGCTATAAATTTCCCTCTCCAGACTGCCTTCGCTGTATCCCATAAGTTTTGATAAGTTTTATTCTTGTTTTCATTTGTCTCAATATATTTAGTGATTTCACTTGCAATTTCTTCTTTGACACACTGATTATTTAGGAGTGTGTTGTTCAGCTTCCACACATTTGCAAAGTTACTTTTTTCCTATTATTGATTTCCAGTTTCATTCCATTATGATCTGAGAAAGTACTTTGTAGTCGTTTTATATTTATTGAGAGCTGCATTGTGCCCTAACATGTGGTCTGTCCTGGAGAAAGACCCACAGGCACTTGAGAAGAATGTATAACTTGCTGAATTTGGATGTAGTGTTCTGTATATGTCTGTTAGGTCTAACTCGTTTATCATATTGTTCAAGTTCTCTGTTCCCTTGTTGATCTTCTGTCTAGTTGTTCTATCTAATGATGTGAGTGTGGTGTTGAAGTCTCCAGCTATTATTGTAGAGATGTCTATTTCTCCCTTCAATTTTGCCAGAGTTTGTCTTATGTCTTTTGGGGTATCCTGGTTAGGTGTATAGATATTTATGACTGTTATATCTTTCTGGTGGATTGTCCCTTTTATTAATATATAATGGCCTTCTGTATCTCTTATAACTTTTTTGCATTTCAAGTCTGTTTTGTCTGATATTAATATAGCTACCCATGCTAATTTTTGGTTACTATTCACATGGAGTATCTTTTTCCAACCTTTCACTTTCAGTCGTTTTGTATCCCTGGGTCTAAGGTGAGTTTCTTGTAAGCAGCATATGGATGGCTCATGTTTTTTTATCCATTCTGTCAGCCTGTATCTTTTGATTGGGGAATTTAAACCATTCATATTCGATGATATTGATGAAAATGCACTATTTACTCCTACCATTTTATTCTTTGGTTTCCATATGTCATATCATATTTTTGTCTGTATTTTTACTCTTTTTGGTTATCCTTTCTGCTATTCTTTCTTCTATACTGTCCTCCAAGCCTCTCTCTCTTGTCTTTTTATTTTAGGTTCTAAGGCTTCCTTTAATATTTCCTGCAAAGGTGAATTCTTTTTTGCAAACTCTCTTAGTTTCTGTTTGTTTCTGAATATTTTATACCCACCTTCATATTTGAAGGATAATTTTGCTGGATAAAGAATTCTCAGCTGGCAGTTTTTCTCTTTCAGTATCCTAATTGTATCATACCACTGTCTTCTCACCTCCGTGGATTCTGAAGAGAAATCCACGCTAAGTCTTACTGAGCATTCTTTGTATGTGATGGGTTGCTTCTCCCTTGCTGCTCTGAGAATTTGCCCTTTATCTTTGACATTTGACATTCTGAGTAGTATGTGTCTTGGAGTACGTCTATTCGGATTTATTCTGATTGGGGTACAGTGCAGTTCTTGGATATGTAAGTTCATTTCTTTAGTGAGAATTGGCAAATTTTCAGCTATTATTTCCTCAAATACTCTTTCTGCCCCTTTTCCTTCTCTTTTCCTTCTGGAATGCCTATGACACGTATGTTGTTGCATTTCGTGTTGTCATTCAACTCTCTGAGCCCCTGCTCAATTTTTTCCATTCTTTTCTCTCTCTTCTTTTTTCTCTTCAATTTCAGCTGTTCTGTCTTCTGTATCACTTATTGTTTCTTCTATCATTTCGAGTCTGCTGTTGTATGCCTCTAATGTGTTTTTTATCTCACCTATTGTATCTTTCACTCCCATAAGCTCTGTTACTTTTCTGTTCAGGATTTCAAATTCTTTCCACTCTCTCAATATCTTCTTGATGTCATTTATCTCTTTAACCATATTGTCTTTCAACTCAATAATTTGATTTTGGAAATTTGTGTGCCTCTCGCTGATTAGTTCTCTCAAATCCTGCATCTCTTCTGGGGCTTTAATATATTCCTTTTCTTGGGTCATGTCTTCTATTTTCTTAGTATGGTTTGTAATTTTTTGCTGATGTCTAGGCATCTGATTAGGATGTAGTTTACTCAGATGCTCAGTTTCTTTCTCTTTTGCAGGTACTTAGTGGCAGGAGGCTGTGTGTTACCACAGCTCTTTGATTCTTGGCTCAGCCTGGATTGTTAGGATTGTCCCTGCTAGTTGCTCAAAACTGGGCATTGGACCCAGTAATTGGTTGTAGACTCACTTCCTAGGGCCTTAGGGAGGGAGGCTATAGAGGCCGGAAAAAGCCTTTCCTACTTACTTTTAATTTTCTTGTGTGTGCTTCCTTATCTGCCAGTAGATGGCGCCATTTGGAAACTTTCAGTTCAATGCCTGGTCAGAGTGTATTTGTTGCAACACAGACAGGATCAATGTGATAGAGCTTCCTGTCTGGAGGCTAAGGGCCTTGTAATTCATACTTTCTCTGAGACAGTTCTCCAGCCTTCTCTGGCAGCCCCCTCCCTTTTCCCCGGGTCGGAAATATTTCCCTCTCCTCTGAGTCCTCAACAATCAGTCCCTGTTAGTAGAAAAGGAGATTGGGAGGGTCATATATCTTTAGCCCCTTGCCAGCTTCCAAGGCATACAATGGCACAGCCCCACCGGGCCTGGAAGGGCTCCTGTGACACAGCAGACCAAATTTGTGAGTCAAAAGCTGAATCAGCCTTAGACTGTGTCCCTCTCTCTCCTCTTGCCTAGGGAGGTATCTCCTCAACAATCAGTTCCAGCTAGAAGAGAAAGAGATTGTGAGGGTTGGGTTTCTCCAGTCCTGTGCAGGCTCCCAGGGCAAACCATAGTATGGTCCCACCAGGCCTAGAAGGGCTGGTGGGACACAGCAGACCAAATCTGTGGGTCAGAAACTGCATCAGCCTTAGGCTGTGTCCCTCTCTCTCCCCTTTCCTGGGGTGGTAAATCCCTGGAACCACCTTTGTCTGTAGCTGCAGGCCCAAAGGCGTGAGAATTCTAAAATGTCTTTAGTGTGGGGGATGGTGCCCATGGCAGCAGCTCCTGGTTTCAACTCACAGTTCTGTAGTTGTGATTTCCCTCCTTTGACTCTCTCTCCTCTGGGCGGTGTCCAGCCTTCGCCTGGTGTCCTAGAAGATCTTTTTCTAGGCTGCTTCACCCTGTCCTCTAGCTATTTTTCCCCCTTTCACTCTTAGCTAACACTAGACTTCAACCCTTTCCATCTTTACTCTTGTATTCGCATCAGTTTCATTCTCAAACTCTCTTCCTTAAGACAATTTAGTTTAGTAGTTAAGTATTGTATTAGTCAGCCAAAGGGGTGCTAATGCAAAATACCAGAAATAGGTTGGTTTTTTAAAAGGGTATTTATTTGGGGTAGTTACCAGGACATAAAGTATAAGTTACTTCCCTCACCACAAAGTCTTTTGCCACGCGTTGGAGCAAGATGGCTGCCAATGTTTCCAAGGGTTCAGGCTTCCTCTTCCTCTTAAGGCTTCGTGATCCTAGCTTCTTCCAATATTAGCTGTAGGCTGGGATAAGTCTTGTCTCGGTCCTCTCTGGGCTCAGCTGCAGCTGTAGGCTATTAAGCTTATCTCTCTTCCTAGGGTCTCTGCTTTGTCTACGGAGCTGTCTCTATTCCTTTGTGTTCTTCTCCTGTGTGTTTACTTTAGGGGGCTCCAGCTCAAAACTCCAACTAACTCCTGTGTCTTGTCATTTTCTCTGTGAGTCCCTGCACACCAAGGGGGTGGGGACTCAACGTCCTACTGACATGGCCCGATCAAAGCCTTAATCATAATTTAATCAAGTAAAAGTGAAACCTCCAACAGACCAGTTTATAAACATAATCCAATTATCTATTTTTGGAATTCATAAACAATGCCAAACTGCTACAAGTGTGTAGACTGTGAACTCAAATGACATAAGTTCAAACCTGAGCTCTACTACTTCCTAGCTTTGTAACCTTCAACAATGCACATAACCACATAACATTTCATTTTATTCTTTCATAAAATGGGATTCATAATAATACTTACCTCATAGGGTTGAGTAGAGATAAATTCAAGTGCTAAGCATGATGCCTGGTACATACTAAAGCTCTCGATGAAATGTTGTGATTGCTGCTGCTGCAATAGTTATTTTTCCAGTCCTGAAGGAGCCACCAAAGTTTTTAGCTACCATCCCATCTCTTTTCTCTTACAGGTAAAAGTGATTTTATGTGTCCTTTATGTACCTGTTTTCTGATTTTCTTCTTAACCTTTTTCTGACTTCAAGTATTAATGGTGGGCAAAAATTTAGATCTTCAGCTGATCTTGACATTTGTGATTCTTTTTCTAGCTTTAACTTCAGTTAAAAGTTCATTATGAAAAATTTTTTTAAAAAGAGGAAAAAATAAAGTTCATTATGAGCCTTTTTGTGTGTTGCTATTTTACTTTTTTTTTGTTTTTCCTTTTTCTGTTTACCCTATATTTTTATTAAATCATAACTTTCTCCAGATTAATAACTCTCCTATTCATCCTTTGAAATTCATCATAGAGCTAGGAAGTTCATTCTGTGTATAGAACTTCAGTAAATGTAGTTGTATACCTGATTTATTTGATTAAAAACAAGCACATTATTACTCTGTCAAGTTTCTCTTATGTAAAGTAAGAAAACTACTTACTTTACATAAGGAAAACTTTTCCTCGATGGGTTCTGCAGTTATACTAATAAATATCCATAAAATTTTAGGAATCTTTACATAAGTTACTTTTTTAAAAGACCCTAGAGTTGTTAACATTTCCAACTGCATGTGCCATCCCTGCTTTTCCAAGTAAATATCAATCTATCTCATAGCCACAGATGACTTTCATAGCTTCCCTGTTTCCAGAATGGGGAAACATCCTCGAGTACAAAGGTTACAAAGGTTAGTTTGTGGATCAGAGCAGATCTACTTACTGTTTGTTGCCAACCGATAATTGGGCAATTACAGAAATTGAGAATAAGAATTTAGAAACTTTCATAGCTACTTGACGTTATCACAGCATCTAGGCATGTAATTTTTCTAATAATTGGTTTTTATTGCACTTTACAAAAGTCTATCTGAAATGGAATTTTTTAAATGGTCCCTCACCACAGTTTGAAAAGCACTTCTCTAGCGCATGCCTCTTTCTCAGCTCCTTAGAAAGATATTTTATTGTTTGTTTATTTGTCTTTAATTTTCTAGGACCTTGTCTTTCATGGGAATGAGTATCTGTCTGGCTCTGATGTTCATTTCTTCCTGGTATTATGCCATTGTAGCTATGGTGATAGCTGGTATGATCTACAAGTACATTGAGTATCAAGGGTGAGTCTATAGCAGCATGAACAAACTGTGGATTTGTCTTTGGTTACTGCTGAAAGTATCAAGACTGTCTAGTTTTGTTAGAGCCAGTCTAAAGAAGATTGCATTCAGGGTTCAGGTAACTTCATTCTTCTATAACTGAATTTTTCACCCCTAACTCTCTTACAATATTTCAGATGCAATCTTTTTATTACAAAGGGAACCTGTTAAGGAAGTTTGAATGGCTCAATGAAAAATAACTAAAAGGACATATCCAAATAATGATGAAATAGTACTAAACAAATAACACAAACATTAATATTTTTGTTTATCTCTTCAGTCAAGATATTGTCTCTGAAACAAAAAAGAAATTAGTCCTGAATAACTATAATAGCTAAGACTTCATTAACCACTTCCTAAAATGAGGGATAAATAACACTTTAATTCAGAAAATTACATAGTTTTACTTTCTCCCTATTATTTTCAAAGTAACTAAAATTCCAGGTCTGTATTAAAATCCTAATCCAAATTTCTGTTTTACATTATTGCTTTTGAATAGTTATGTAGAAGGACAGAGTAAATGACCCTTTCAGCCTTTTTTCTGAACTGTTTGTACAGTGCCATCTGTTGATAAAGGGTAGTGTTGATCTGTTTACAAATTTCCTTATGTTAGTAAAAAGCATTATATACATCATTAATATGAGTCCTAATTTTCTACCTTGTGCATGTGTTACTTTTACAATCAGAAAAGTAAACTTTTTTTTTTTTTAAATTGTACTTGGCTATAGTTTGTCTGTTTCTGCTCTTTTCTTTTTCTCACAGAGCAGAGAAAGAATGGGGTGATGGTATCCGTGGGCTGTCCCTCAGTGCAGCTCGTTTTGCTTTGCTTCGTCTGGAGGAAGGACCTCCACACACTAAAAACTGGAGGTAAAAAAAAAATCAACAAGCTTAGTGGTGTTTGGCATATATTTAACATGCAAAAATGTGTGTGTCATTGTTTATAGGATAAAGAAAAAATGTGGCTCTAGGATTGATGTAATAGACCTATTTTAAACTATCCTAAATCCTTAATTCCTTTATTCCTTTGTCTTCATGTGATTTTTTAAAAGAAGCCTTAGATTACGTAAATGTTACATAAAGAATATAAGGGGGGAAGCGGGTGTGGCTCAATGGATAGAGCCCCCGTTTACCATATGGGAGGCCCGGGTTCGCTTCCCGAGGCCTCCTTGTGAGGGCACGCCGGCCTGAGCGGTGTGGTGGGCTGATGCAGCAACCTCACGGCAGGAAGCGGGTGTGGCGCAATGGATAGAGCACCCGTTTACCATGAGAGGCCCTGGGTTCTACCATTTTTTTTCTTCCTTAAAGATGGGTCAATTTGAGATAATATTGGGAGGATTCAAAGTAATGCAATACTCATCCTATCACTTCCTCTCATCTCTTCCTTCTTTCAAATTACATGTTTTATACAGATCTCCTGAATTAAAGGGTGGGCTTGTCATTCTGTTCCCCAAAGCCAAATTGTTTTCTTCCCTTTTCCCACTTCCCCCAACCTCCTTACAGGCCTCAGTTGCTTGTGTTGTTAAAACTAGATGAAGACTTACATGTCAAGCATCCTCGCCTCCTCACCTTTGCTTCACAGCTCAAAGCAGGAAAGGGTCTCACTATTGTGGGTTCTGTCATCGTGGGGAACTTTCTGGAGAACTATGGTGAGGCTTTAGCAGCTGAGCAGGTAAGAGTCAAGCGTATTGACTTAAGGGAAGGAAAGTAAAATAAGCTTATAGTTTTGTGATGTTATCAAACCTTAGATTTCTAAATTAATCCCTTTCCTGAGTGACCTAGAAGATTTCCCTCTTAGATAGTACTGACTTGAACAGTCATATTCTCCTAAATAATTAAGATGAACCAAAAGATAATCTAATCTTTCTTCCCATTTAAAACATTTACCAAGTTGGGAAACTATAAGATTACTTTAAGGCCAAGAGCTATTTCTGGAAAAACACTAAATATTGACTTTGAGCACTGAGAGAATGTCATGTATATTAGTTTATCTCTTGGACAGTGTGAAGGGTTCTTCATAATCTTATGACAAGAAGGGGGAGATTGAGCAACTTTTCTTTCTCTTTACTAATATGTGTGGTATTATGAACAAGATTCCTTCACCATTTCTGGTCAGCTATGCTAAGTATTAAAGTTTACCTGAGGAAGGAAGTTATGTTCACTCTAATACTTACTATAAATGGTAGAATTAACCCTGTTGTTTGGAGAAAATTTCAGTTAAGTTGAAAAATTTTACAGGATCTCATTTTAGTATGCTTTGAAGCCCTAAAACCTAGAAGTGCTGAAGAAACATTAGTTCAGTATGATGATAAAAATGAACAAAAAGAGCACAGGATTAGAAATCAAGAGACCCTGCTTTTTACCCTAGCTACACCATTGATGTATTCTGTGCCTTTGGGAAACTCATATGTATTGTTCATGCCATTTTTCTCTCCCCCTTTACACTAAGATGGTAGAGTGTAGAATAAGAGTAAATGAGATGTTATCCCCAAATTTATTTGAATTACATAAAAGAGTAGTAAAACAAATATAAGTGTGATCAATAATCACCATTAACGTGTCAGAAAATAGATGGAAAAGAGAGGTGCGAAAAAAAGAAAACATACCTGAGAAAATTCTAAAGTGAAACTGAATCATCAGATTGAATTTCTTGTGATCTGAATTCAAGACATGACGGGGCTGAAAAGCAGATCATGTTCACATTAGTGAACTCACCCTAGTCAATGAACAAAGAATATGAAATAGTCATCTTGTGAAGATCTCTGTTCTTGATTTTTGGTATTTTACAAAGAAGGAATGCAGAATAGAGGAAAAGACAGTGAAATTAAACATAGACAACCAGCTATAGATGTCAAGATATGTACTAAGCATTTAAAAAGTAAAAAAAAGACAAAGATAATGGACTTCATTGGAATAAACTTTGTTATATCAAGCCAATTTGCATTTATTTACATCAATGCATGGGGAAAATTATTCAGTAATAAGGATAATCTAAAATGAAAGATAAAAAACGAACAAAAGACAAAAAAATAAAAACAAACAAAAAATTTTAAAAATAGTGATAGATAATTTAAAATGGACATTTGATGGTCAAAAAGCACATGAAAAGATGATTAATACCATGAGCCATTAGAGAAATACAAATCAAAACCACAATGAGATAACCACTTCATACCCACTAGAATGGCTATTACTGAAAAAATTGAAAACAAGTATTGGTTAGGATACAGAGAAATAGGAACCTTTGTACTTTGCTGGTGGGAATGTAAAATGGTGCAGTCGCTGTGGAAAACAGTTTGGTGGCTCCTCAGAAATGTAAACATAGAACTACCATATGACCCAACAATCCCACTTCTTGGTATATACCCAAAAGAATTAAAAGCAGGGGCTTGAGCAAATATTTGTACACCAATGTTCATAGTAGCATTATTCACAATAGCCAAAAGGTAAAAAATAATCCAAATGTCTATCAGTAGATGAATGGGTAAACAAATTGTAGTATATACACACAATGAATATTCAGCCGTGAAAAGATGGAAATCTGACACATGCTACAACATGAATGAACCTTGAAGACACATGTTGAGTGAAATAATCCAGACACAAATATTTTATCATTTCATTATGAAATAACTAGAATATGCAAATTTATAGAGACAAAGTAGATTACAGGTTACCATGGGTTTGGATGTGGGGAATAGAAAGTTAATGCTTAATGGGTACAGAGTTTTTGTTTGAGGTGATGGAAAAGTTTTGGTTGGTAATGGATGGTGGTGAATGAGTTAATACCACTGAATTGTATACTTAAAAAAAAAAGTACATGTGGCTCTGGAATGTGTTTTTT
>JAQZBX010055467.1:0-18412 GCA_029593785.1 Cabassous unicinctus | reverse complement strand
GACTTCTCTGTTTCCAGTTTCATCCCACTAGGTTATCGCACCCTAGGGAGCCAGACGGGGTCAATCTAGAAAGGTGGGTGTCTTAGCTTGCCAGAGGTCTGCCAATACAAAGTACCAGAAATGGATTGGCTTTTATAATGGGGATTTTATTAGGGGAAAATTGTACAGTTCTGAGGCTGTGAAATGTCCAAACCATAGCACCATCAGAGATGCTTTCTGTGGTCCTGGTGTCCTGCCACATGGCAAAGCAGGGTGGTGGCCAATCTCTGCTGAGTTCCCTGCCTTCCCCTCCAGAATCTACCATCTCCCAGAGCTTGGCTATGGGAAACCAGGCATAGGGCTTGTCTCTTTCTGGGCCTCCTTTCTCAGTCTCAGCTGTTTCACTTTCTTCCTGAGTTCAGCTGTGGGCTGGAAGGCATATGGCTCATCTCTTCAACCCCCAGCCTCTTGGGGGCTTCATGTTTCAGCTTCCATGCTTGTGATCCTTGAGTCCTCTTTCTCACATAGCTGGGTCAAAATCAGTAAGTATAAAGTATAAAGCTCCAGTAAGAGGACAGAAACCCAACCTGAGTCATGCCTCACTGATGTAGTCCAACCAAAAGGCCCCACACCCACAGGAATGGGTTAGTTCAAAAACATAATCTTTTTCTTTTGGAAATTCATAAAAGAACTTCAAACTGTCACAGTAGGCAACTCCAGAAAAGTCTGTTTTCTGATGGTGTGGTCCAGCCAACAGAAACTGGATTGGGTGAGGGGTCTCTTTTTTATAATTCTTTTCTCCACTCTGGGGGCCCTTTTGTATGCAACATTCCTTAGCTGCTTGTGTTCTGATCTGGGTCTCTGCAGACTTGGGTCCTTATACCTGGATATGCTGGGGTTCTTACTTGTTGCTGAGTGGGTCTATAGTCTGCCATGGTGGCGGACCTGGGTCACTGCCTCTGACTGACTCCCAAGCTGTGCAGGACCGAGTGAGGGGGAGGGTGATCAGGAACAAACTGGTAGGTCTGGGATGGAAATTTCCTGATACTTCTGTTTTTCTTCAATCCAGCATTTGTGGAGTTCTAGGCATGTGGAACTCTGGGGAGTCTTTTTCATGGGATGTCTTACATTGCCATGTTGATAGCATCACTTCTCCCAGGTTTTATGATCACCTGTATTGTACTTTTTGTCTGTTTATATCAATTACCAAGAGAGTTGTGTAACACTGCAACTATGATTCTTAATTTGTCTTATTTCCTTTTTGTCACATTTTTGTCCATGCATTTTGAAACTCTGCTGTTAGGTGCATATCTGTTTAGGATTATTGTCTTCCTGATGAATTGACCTTTTAAGGACTGTGAATATCATTATCTCTGGTAATACTCTTTTGGCTTGAAATTGACTTTGATATTACTATCACCATACTTGCTTTCATAAGATTACTGTTTTCATGGTATATCTTTCTCCACACTTTTACTTTTACCCTACAGTTGAACTATAGTTCAAACTGTATCTTTTGTAAACAGCATATAGTTGAGTCTTTTATTTAATCCAGTCAAACCATCTTTATCTTGAAATTGGATTTAGAAAAACTGCTTCATCTGTTCTTTTCCTTTTCTGCCTTTTTAATCAATTATTTTTCAGTATTACATTTGGTCTCTATTGTCCTTTTATCTGTATGTACTATAGAAGTTGCATCTCTAGTGGACTTTTATCTCTATTATATTTTAAAACAATGCAAGAACTTTACAATAGTATAATTCACTAACTCCTTCTTGGTCTTCGACTTACTATTATCATATAGTTTTCTTCTCCGTGTTATAAACCCACAATGTATTTTATTTTCAAATCAATAGTCTCTAGAGTTTTTAAAATGCTTAAATCTTATTCCACTCTCTCTTGCGTCATTTCTAAGACAGCTTTCAGTATTTTTGTTGTTCCCCTTAATGTATTCTGTCCCCCCGCAACCCCCACCCCCACTGTGGCTGCTTTGGTTTTCAGCATTTTCACTTTGATATGCCTAAGTCTACTTTTCTTTGTATTTATACCGCTTGGGTTTGCTCAGTTTCCAAACTCATATTTCTTCTGCTCTTTCTTCTCCTTCTAGAAATACAATTACACATTAGGTTGTTTGATATTGTCCACAAGTCTCTAATGCCATATTCCATTTGTTGTTTTTTGTTTTCATTTGAATAATTTTTGTTAACCTGTCTTTGAGCTCAGTGATTCTTCTCTTGTGGCCTCTCTGCTAAGCTCATTCAGTGAATACCTTCAATTATATTTTTCAGTTTAGAATTCTACTTAGTTGTTTCCATTTCTTGGCTGAAATACTCCATTTTCTCCATTATAGCCATCTTTCTCTCTTTAACATATTTCTAATAGTTGCTTTAAATAAGTCCTTGTCTCTGTTTTCCTACTTAAGTCTGGTGCTTCTATTGCTTCTTTCCCCCCCTCTTGATTATGAGTCACATTTTCTTGCTTCTTCACTTTTTTTTTTTTCTTTCCAGTATGATAGACTTTGTGTATAAAAGAAAAATAGTGAAAACATAATCCTGTCTCATTTAAAAATGTCTTGAAGGTGGGATCAGGCCCCTTTCTAAACAGAGACTTCAAGCTTTCTTTCTTTGCTTGCTAGCCCAACACCCAGCTTAATGTGCTGCTGCTTATTCAACCAAAGTCCCATCAAGAATTGGTGGTTGGGAGTAATTAGCTCTGTGTTCGGGGGCTCTTCTTCATTGCAGATTTTCACTCCAGCGTAGAAGTTTTACTGGTTCCTCCTTTACTATCAAAGTCTGTGTTTTTGGAAGCAGCTACATCCCTTCTCACTTAGGAATTCCTCCTCTGGAATTTTATCTGGATTTCTTTGCATCTTAAGCTCCTCAATGTCTTGAATTAAAATTATTTTAAAAATTATCCAATATTTTTTTTACTATAGTGGGTCTTTCACAACCTTTTACATCCTAACAGCTGTCCACATTTTAATTAGCTAAACTAGCGTACTAGTTTCAGATAGCTTGGTGAAAGTCAGTTGTATAATATCCTTCTGCAACACAGGGCTTTTCTTGAACTGGCCCTGGAGGACCCATGTCTGTTAGTAGCAGCACTGCCCAGAAAGCTTGACTCTCGGTCTACAAAGCCAGCATACTGACACTGCCTAGTCTGTCTCTCCATTCCTTTTTTTCCCCTCCAATTCTTATTTACTCTGTTTTCTTTGCCTCACATCAGTGCTTACCGTGTTGTGTCAACCATAAATATGATCCCAACAGACCTCATCTTCTCCACTCTTGTACTTTCCTAATCCAGCAAACTTTGACCTATATATAGACAGTATTAAATCACTTGAAAAGGATAGGGCCCACACACCTCAAAATTCTTATTCACCAAATCGAGGGTGAACCTTAGTAATGTGTATCATTTTAAAATCATTCTAATATTCAGCCAGATTTTGGAATCATGTCCTAAATTATTCCCGATTAAAATGTAAACAAAGGAAAATAATTTTGATACATTTAAATTTTTGTTTCATATTATTTGGCATCTACTTTCTTCTGACTGTTGCTGTTGAGAAGTCAACTGTCAGTTTGTCACTTCTTTGAAGGTTATCTTTTTTCACTGGCTGCTTTTAAGAATCTGTTTGTTTTTGGAGTTCTTCAGTACACTGCACAGCTGTGGATTAGTTTATTGGGCTTAGTTTATTGGGCTTCCTCAGTCTGAAGGTTGGCATGTATCATCAGTACTGGAAAATTCTCAGTCCTCTAGTAGTTCCCCTTTCCTCCCCACCCCTACTACCATTCTCATAGCTTTCTGTCAGTGATGAAACCAGTGTCCTCACTCTTTCCTCCTTAGGTGTACTTCTATCTTCATAGCTTCCTTGCTGTTTTTCGATGCTAGAGTCTGTGTAATTTTTCCAGATCTTTCTTCCAGTGCACAAATATTTTTCAACTTTTTCTATTTAACTCATCTGCTAAATTTCTAATTTTAATCATCTGCTTCATTTCTGTAAGTTTATCCTTTTTCCAAATCTGATCATTTGACAATTTCTTTGTCCTATTTCCAGTATTCTCATTTTAAAGACATATGAAACATTTTAGAATTTAAGTATTGGATCATTCCAGAATTTGGAAACTTTGCAGGTCTAATATGGCAATATGAAGTGTCTTGCTGACTCTTGCTTCTGGTGGTTTTCTGTTTCTACGCTTGTTGTTACAATTTTGATTGTGAATAATATCCATGAGACTTCTTGGAGGCCTGGCTTGAGGGTGGCTTACTTTAGAGCAGAGTAAGCTTAGGAGACTTCCAAGAAGACAGTACCAATTTTAGATCCAAACTTGCATAAAGGAGCCTGAGATAAGCAATTCCCAGGGAAGGCTTTTCCTCACTGAGATAAAGAGATATTTCTACTTTCTCTTTCCAGGAATTTTTGTCTTTGATAGTTCATCCATTGAAGGATTTGGCTTTAAGGGGGCTGGAAGTAGGCAGGGATCTTTGACTTTCTATTCTGACCCCGCAAGTTAAAACTCAGGCTCTAGGCCTTATCTATACTACGTGGTTTCAATTGTAGTTTAATTCCTTGTAGGACAGCTTTAACAGCCTAGGAGAATCAGCAGGCTATGAAAATTTTAGGTGCTATTTTTCTAAAACTTCTAATCATTTAATTTTCCTTTATAAACTCTTGAAGAGCCAGAAAAGAGAAAAAGTATTTCAATCTTCAGTATTTTAGGACCATTCAACCAGTCACTGGTTTTTTTTTGGTTAATTCCCATTTTTAAATTTAATTGATGGTGTTTATATGCAAAAGAGTGACAGTATTTCCATCTGGCTAGGGAGAAACTTATTTCCATGTTGGCATTGTAATAAGCACTAACATATCACTCTGCATTTAATTCTTTTGCTTCTAGAAGAGTTCCCTGAGCAAGCTCTTCTACCTCCACAAGGCTGATGCCAATAAACAGAGCCAAAATATTATATGAATACTTTAATGTAAAATGCTTAACACTTAAAATTAGCAAAGCTTCATTTAAATTAAAACTCCATTTAACTAAAGATGGTTAGCCCCAAAAATTGTACAGTAGTTGATTTCTGCTATATAATGCTAGTTCTATGCAATATAATAAGAACTGCACCATTAGCTGTCATTTCCTCCATTGCTCTTCTGAACCCGAAGGGGTAAGGAGGGCACTCAGACCCAAAACAAAATACAACCCAAATACACTGTGCAGAGTGATTCCTAATAGTTACAAATCCATTTTTAACTGGAGGTATTGTTCCAGAGCTAAGAGGTTTTGTTTTTACAGCTTGGTAAAAGTTCTGTACTAGGTGAGAAGTCACAGTTTAAAGATGAATGTTCTGTAAATAATTACTACATATACACATTTAGTGTCTGCAAACACTAGAAATATACATTAGACAGAGTACCCTTATAAGTCAGGTACAGTTTAAAAAAGGTGATGAGGTAACATGAATCTCAAAGTCCACAGGAATCCTGCCTGAAGAGTTTGAACAGCTGCCAGTAATTCACTTCCATTGTGCAGAGGGATTAAGACGTCTCTGGGACCCTTAGAGTTTGCCAAAGTTGGATTCACTGGCTTTCAGCATAGCAACTGCATCTTTCACTGCATGGTAGATAACATTCTTCACCTAATATTAATGGAAGAAAATACGGTCACTTTACCTTTAAGTCTAAAATCTGTCAGCAAGGATAAACTCCCCCCCCACACACCCATTTTATTGACAATTCTCTCAATTAGAATTTAAAACCTAATATTCAATAAGAAATGTCAATCCTGGAAATGCCCCTGAGCTCCTTCAGGCCGGTGTTTCACACACACACACTTCCCCTAAAGGATTCAGAAGCTCATTTCCCCTCTCCACAGGCTTTGATGTCACACACTCCTTACCCCTGGTGAATGCAGGGAGAAGCAAAGCCCTGGAGTAGAGCTTCAATATTTTTCCAGTTTATATATTCCAATAATTTTCCAAATATACAATTATTTATCACATAATTTACTACTGAAAGCATTTTCAAAATACTCTTCTTCAGATTGCTTCCAATCCTAAAACTTCTCTGTTTCCCCTAAGGTTGATGAGAACATTGAAGCACAAAGGTCAAGCACTTTGTTTGAGACCCATGACTGGCGGGTGAGATCTGTTCATTTTCAGTACTAAAGCCTTTCTATTCAGGCCCAGTCCCTCAAAGTCTAAACAGTATCAAATCAAGGTGAGAGTTCCTCAAGTTTTGTTCTTCCTTTACATAAGTAGACAGTAGAACTAGAAATGAAGCCAATATACTACCTGACAGTATCGAGTATGATACGGGCTAGATTCATTGACCTTCTTTATATGGCCAGTACCTTAACGTGCCATCAAGCTAGAGTCAGAGAATGCCAGGAATCTGTGCTACTTTTACCTGCAATTTATCTTCATGATTTGTATGAGTCTGTGACAGATAACGGAATTCCTGAGTTAGCCAGAAGCAGTGTTTGACATGCTCTGGAGAAACAAAATCTTCAGCCACTTTGATACAACTATATAAATTATGAACCTGGAAAACACCAAGACAGATCAGTAATACATTCAAAGTTCATAGTATAAAGAGAATAAAGAATAAAGGAATGGTTCTTGCCTGATGTGGAGCTCCTGCTGGGATAAATACCACATCTCCGAGAAACTGTACAATAGCCCAGCCTTGAACTCCATACTCCTGATGAAGACGCTTTCTTAGGGATCGGTCCAAATACCAGCTCTGATCATGAATAGGGTCATGGTCTGCTGGGTTCTCCTGACCTTGCTCTTCTGATACCTAGAATCCATTCAAAATACTGTGCAACTGAGCAACATAAGGTCAAATGAAGGCATTTCTTCACCCTGAGCAGTGCTGGTTGTCAGCAAATGTCAGGCATCTTCAACTTAAGCATCCCCATTGGCAGGAAAAGACAAAAACATTTACTGAATGAACCAACAGAAGAAAGAATGGAAGAATATGTGGCCTTCCACAAACTGAGTGGTAGTCAATGCATATTTTTAGAAATACTGTATTTGAACAATGTTTTAGACTAGACTTTTGAACATAAGTAGACTCAAGTTCCTTAGAAATAAACTTGTTGCTTTTCAGTTTTGTAAAACCCATATTTACTTAATAATCTGAGCTACAGAACAGCTGCAAAAATAGCTGTAGATTAATTTCAAAGAAGAGCCTATTATTATAGACCCAATATCTGGCAAAGAACAAAAATGCAGGGTGACACTATCAAAGGAACAAAATAGTGACCAGCAGGTTTTCTGAAGTAGTCAAGTAGAGCCAAGTAAGTCTTAGCCAGAAGCACCTTGATTCTAACAAACACTCATTAAGGGCTACAAGGTACCAGGGGAATGAATGTTCAGACCCATTCCTCATCGACAAATGAAGAGTACCAGACACCTGGACTGCAGCCTCGGTGGTGATGAAGTTAAAAAGTGAACATGCTCATCTTTCCTAATGACTGGGTTCTCCATGCAGAGTCCATGCTGAATGACCTGCCTACTGCTGGGGAAATGTGAAGTCCCTGATGACTTCCCAAGCTGAGGGCCACAGAAGGGCCTAGAGCTTTCCTGACCTACCACTAAGTGAGAATGGACAAAATCAATAGGGACCTTGGTTGCTCCCTCAGAACAACCCACCCACAGCCAAGGATTGACTTCTGACATGCTTGGATTTTCAGGGCAACAAAAGAAAACAGATGCTATAAGATGATCAGAGGAACTAACTGGAAGGCAGAGCACAAAAACCTTTAACGCACTACATGAAACACAGACATAAAGACAGGCCCCTGCTGTGAGCCTAATCATTTAGAAATCTTGCTCCTTAGCAATCACCTTCAGCCTGTCCAATCTGTTGTGTAGAGATTAAACTATTGAGGCTATGACAATTTCCCAGCAACCCCGTCAGTTCATGTGTTCTCTATTCTTTCAAAACATTAGTGGCATCCACATCTACATATCTATCGGGAATATATGGAACTTTCTCCTTCAGAACGGAACTATTTAAAAGGAGCAGCAAACCTGACCAAACAGGAGTTCAAAATGAAATGGCTATGATGTTATAGCATGTTTAATAATAAATATAACCATGTTTTCACTTGCGGTTCTTTACTGGTAGCTGCAGGATGCAGCCTTTATACAGACTGTTGTTACTAGCAGAGCAAGTGTTTTTTCATGGAAGTAAAGCTAACAAACCCCAGGCTGCAATGCAAAGCCATTCAGCAGGACTTTTAAAAAATACATGCAGGTCCCCAATCAGAGGTCTCTCTTCACATGCCATAAGGGTAAGGAACATACCTTTTTAAGGAATTCTCGAATCTTTTCTGTGTCTTTAGCAGCATATATGTGCCAGAGGGCTCCTGGCTTCTCTTTTCCTTCAATAAATCGCTTTATTGTGAGTTCATCAGAATCGCCATCTTGGATAGTTTTAAGGACTTCTAAGCAAGAGAAAATAGACATCAGACTGTGGTCCCCAGCTCAGATATAAGTCCCAGCTCAGATGTAAGTCCCAGTTTCACTTCAGCAACTACCTTCTTCCTCGTCACATTGTCCTTTGGGAATTCCCACATAAACCATGACATTAGCTGCATCAGATACATCTAAGTGAAGATTTGTTGTTCCATATTTCCGATCTTCTGGAGTAATTAATCCTGCAAAAAGAAAATGCCTCAAGTTACAGAAAACAACAAGGGCTGCTGTAGTCTTTTCTACTCATTGGGATGTACTTGGTTGCAAAATTTTAAAACTGCTTCTAATCATGTAAAAGAAGATATTTAATATTTTAATTCTTTTTTCCTTTGAACTCTGAAAGAAAATAATCTCTTACCAAATATTTAATTATGAAAATAAAAGACAAAAACAATAAAAATTTTTAGGACTTCTGATTCTGGTGATATGGCAGAATAGGTACCTGAAAGACTCCGCTAGAATTAAAAATTTTGGATAAAATTACTGAGAATAATTTTTGTAATGAATCAATGTTTTGTAATTTTTTGCAAGAAAACAAAGAATAGTAAGAAGCCAAAAACTAGAAAGCAGGGAGCAAGAGAGATAAGACTGACTACTGAAGCTAGACTTGCTCAACCAGGTGAATTCAAGCTTTGGTACCCACAGCCTGGGAGGGATTTGGGGCAAGAGACAAAGCCCAAGGGTCCACTCAAGATGGGGATTCAAGGCCCCAACAAAGATGGCAGAGTGATATGCTTCTGGGCTCCATCTCCCCACAGAAGCTTTCAACAATCGGAAGACCTGGCAGAAACTTCTTTCTCAAAGCTCCAGAAAACAGTTAAAGCACTGCAGTAACAGTGAGTGCTGAATCAAGAAACAGCTACTTAAAAGTGGTAGGATTTCGTGGCACCTTCCCCACCCCTCCCAGCGTGGATCCCTGGTCTCAGTTCTGGGGGGGAGCAGAGTAACACTTGTGCACATAACTGGAAGCATGCTCAACCTTTCTGTTGGTGGCCTGAGGGACTCATTGTCCTAGAAGTGCGTGTAGAAGGCAGCTCACGGAACTCTCCTACAGAACGCTGTGGGAGAGCAGTCAAGTTGTACTGCCTGGGGCAAAGGGATTGCTGGCTGTAGGGCACACACTGCAATGCCCAGGACCATGAGAAAATTGTTTCGTAAGAAAGACGGGACATTCATAACTGCATAAACAGGGTAATTCCTAGGGCCACACATGCGTTTCCCAGATAAGATACATGTGCAGAAAGGACCAGGGAGGCCCCTATGCTTTACTCTGGAGCTATTCTTTAACCTCACTGTATGGATGAGCTCTGAAAGAGAGCACTCCTACAGATCAATCTGCAAAGACTGGAAAAGATGTTTTCTTTCTTTCCTCCTCTTCTTTTTTTGTTAGCTCTTGGCATTCAAGAAAAGTTCTGTTATAAAACTAGCTGGATAAAAGCTTAAGAAATAGACACCTGAGTCTAACATTCCAGTAATAACACATTAAAATATCAAAATACCCAGGTTTCAATTGGAGATTACAAAACATACAGAGAAACAGGAAGCAATGGCCCAGGCAAAGAAAATTAAAGCATTAGAAACCATCAATGAGCAGGCTCAGATTTGGGATATTACAGCAAGACTTAAAAAATGGTCCTAAGTATGCTGCAAGAACTAAAGAAAAACATGGACAAAGAACTAAAAGGGGGAAGTGGTAGAACTCCCGTTTACCATATGGGAGGCCCCGGGTTCGATTCCGGGGGCCTCCTGGTGAAGGCAAGCTGGCCTGCGTGGTGTCCTGCGCAGTGTGGTAAGCTGGTGCAGCAAGATGACGCAACAAAGGGAGACAAGCAGACACAGAAAAACACACAGCAAATGGACACAGCAAGCAAAAGCAGCAAGGGGTGGATAAATTAAAAAAAATTTTTTTAATTAAAAAAAAAAACAAAACTAAAGGAAACCAGGAAAATGATAGATGAAAACAAAGAGAATACCCAGAGATGGAAAGTATGAAAATGAACTAAACAGCTGAAGACCACAGTAACAGCAATTAAAAATTCCCTAGAGGGGTTCAACAACAGATTGGAGCTGGAAGAAGAAATAATCAGTGAACTTCAAGATAAGACAATTGAAATAATCCAGTCTGAGGACCAGAAAGAAGAATGAAGAAAAGTGAACAGAGCCTAAGGAATCTGTGGGACACCATTAGGCATGCCAATATATGCACCGCAGAAATCCCAGAAGTAGAAAAACAAGAGAAAGGGGCAGAGAGAATTTTAGAAGAAATAATGGCTGGAAACGTCCCAAATTTAACGAAAGACATGAATACTGAATACACATATCCAAGATGCTCAATGAATTCCAAACAGGATAAATCCAAATAGACTCATCCCGTGCCATGTTATAATCAAACTGTTGAATGCCCAACATAGATAATTCTGAAAGCCACAAGAGAGAAACAATATATCACATACAAGGGAGCCTCAATTAGATTAAGTGTTGATTTCTCATTGGAAACTATGGAGGTAAGATGGCAGTGGGAAGACATATTTAAAGTACTGAAAGCAAAAAACCACCAACCAAGAATTCTGTATCTGGCAAAACTGTCTTTCGAAAATAAGGGAAAGATTAAGATATTCACAGAAAAACAAAAGCCGAGGGAGTTCATCACCACTAGAGTGGCTCTACAAGAAATGCTAAAGGGAGTTCTGCAGGTTGAAAAGAAAGGACAACCATTGTTGTCCTGTTGTTGGGGGTGTGGGCGGTGGGGAGCATGGGAATCCCTGTCGTTTCTGAGTAATATTTGGGTAATCTAGGCACCTTTATAAAATGTATATATATATATATATATATATATATATATAACAACATTTATGTAAACAAATGCACATATATGCATATGTATTTATATATCATTTTACAAATTAAAAAAAAAAATAAATAAATAAAAGAAAAGAAAGGACATTAAATAATAGGTCGAGGCTGCATGAAGAAATGAAGATCTCTGGTAAGGGTAATGACATAGTAAATATAAAGTCCACTACTACTGTGTTTTTTTGGTTTGTAAGTCCACTTTTTACTCCCTGAAAGATTTAAAGGCACATACACAAAATGTAACGATAAATAAGTGGTTTTGGACTCATAATGTATAAACATGTAACTTGTGACAGCACTATATAAAAGTAGAAGTGCAGAAAAACACTGTGTGTATGTTGTATTGAAGGTAGGTTGGTATCAAATAAATGTAGGATTTCTGTCTGGGATGAAGGGTAAGTTCTAGTAATGGATAATGGTGAGGGTACTGCAACACTGTGAATGTGATTAATCCCACTGAATGCATTGTGCTTGGGAGGGTTTGGGATGGAACGATCTATGTTGTATATATGCTTCCACAATTAAAAACTTAAAAAAAAAGAGAAACTAAAGAGACAATGACAACTAAATGCAATGTGATCCTAGACAGGATCAATAATGGAGGAGAAAAGGCTCAAAGGACATTACTAGGGCACAAGATGAAGAGTCTAGGGGAGCGGATGTAACTCAGCGGTTAAGCACCTACTTCTCATGTATGAGGGTCCTGGGTTGAATCCCCAGTACCTCCCTAAAAAAAAAGTAATAGAAACCAAGAAATCACCCACCCACACAGCCATAGAGTTGGGACCTCACATGGCTGTATCTCAGTGTAAAGAGAGCATTGCTCAATTAGGTCCTTGGTTCCTTCAACTGTAAAGGAAAGCACCCCTTTTCTTTATAGACAGCACACAAGGTTCTCCTCCAGTGCTCATGGTCTGTGACCTTCATCTCTTATCCACAGGAGAAGGCTTGCCCTGCTCAGCAATCTCCTTGGTTCCCCCCTTGGATGGCCCATCCAGACACCTCAGGGTGCAGTCTTTAGACAAGTCTTTAGTGGAGCAAGATGTTTTCCATACCAGATAAGAAGTAACTCCCAGGTCATAATACAAAGCCATTCAGCAGGATTAATCCTCCAAATCAGAGACCTCTCTGAATTCTCCTATTTGCTTTTTGAATGGGCAGTAGAGGAAAGCATGGCTTTTAATGGGCAGCCTTCAAAACTTTCCTACATTTGGAGGAGGCCAAGGGACTTATGTCTGGCCCACTAAACCTGTGGGTTTGGGAGAAGGCAACCCATAATTCCAGCCTGGGACATCAAGGCCCTAGAGTCCTGTTGTGCTTTCATTCCTTTCCAACTTGCTAAAATGTCAACCTGAAGAAGTAGGTAAAGTATTAGGTATTAGCAGCTGGGTGGTAACTAAATAGGGAGTTGCTGTAATATTCTCTCAAGCTTTGACTGTGTTTGGAAAATATTTCCATAATAGTAAGCAAAAAAGTAAAATTTAAGAAGGAAAAAGGCATGAACACAAACTTGAGGATGGCAGTTAATATCAAAGGTAGAAATGGATCCAGGAGGAAGAGCTAAGAATAGACAACAGGTCTTGAGGCCTCATCAGTAACTGCTAATGCCAAACAAGGAAGGAAATGGCACTACCCTGCCATCAGCCCAAAGTCCATACAATCCCAGCCACAGATTACTGCACTTTTGATGAAACCAGTCTCTGAACTGAGTGAGCCTGAACTCAGATGGAACCAAGATTATAAAAACCTATTGGTTACAAGAAAAAGGATCCCCAGAGAAGAGAATATCCTGAAACAAAACACCACAGAGTTACATGTTGGGGTGGGAGGAGGGTAGGGGCACGGGCTCTAGGCTAGAAATCATGAGACATAAATTCTAGTCCCAGACCTGCCACTAGCTGCCCCCTGGAGATCCTGAGGAGGCCAATGCCCCTCTACTGTTCCAAAGTCCTGGTTCCCCTTTATAAAACCGAGGGTAGAGGTAGAGCTGGAGAAAGGTTGGACTAAATGATCTCTCTAAAGAGCCTGTTTTCACTCGACTTTGAGTGAGGAGTCACTCTAACAACCAATCTTTGAAGAAAGACAGCTCTTTACTAATGTTTATGATAAGGTAGAAGGCATTGAAAATGAAAACATTTTCATTATTTTCAACCCCTAAATGCTTATTTCTGAATAGGAACAATTTTGCCATAGCAAAAGCTTTCATAGAGTAACACTGCCATCTATTAGTGCCTGGGGAAAAAGACAAGCTGCTAAGCTATTTAAACCAAGCAGGCAATTTATTCTGAAAATTTCTCAGTTATCCATTTCCCTATAAAATTCATGATTTCTGTAAAGTACAGATAATCATTATGCAACATTATACCATTTACCTTCATGCAAAAATGCCTTCACTTACATAATTTCATTGTGAATCTCCACTGTAAACAGAGTGTGCCCTGAGATCAAAGCTGCTTTGAACAGGCTTTGAATGGCTCAAGAGCAGGGAACTTGGGCCAGAACTGTAGCAGGACCCATGGCACATGCAGGGCTCTCTAAACTAAGATCTGAGAAGCAAAGGGAATAGGCAAGGGGACTTCTCCCACTGTGTTCTCAACCTCATGGGCCATTTCTTACTATACCTTGGCAAAACTGTTGGGAGCACACTGCTTTCAGAATGTTCCCCAGCCCCACTCCCTGGGCTGATTCCACCATAGGAGAACTGTGGCATGTGGGCTAAGTCTTTGCCCCATCCCTCCCCCAGCTGTGTGGGGAACACTGCAAACACACCAACAAACTTCATTCTTTCTTCATAGGGTTGGCACCCTCAGGTTTAAAAAAAAACTGGAGTCAGAAGATGATTTTAAGTAATTATGGGAGGAAGAAACAAATAATTACAAAGTAATTTCAAAAAGGACTGGAAAAATGGGGGCCAAATAATGTAAATGACTAAAGAAAATGCTCTAATAATGACTGAAGTATTTGTGTGAGCAGTGTTATTTCTTATGTGCTATACAAATAGTTGAAGGTTAATTAGCAGTATAACTAAATAGTAATGCTGCCAGTCTTCTTCAAACAGAAAAAAAACATGATTGAAGTATTGAAGGCACAACTATGTGATTATACCAAATACCACTGATTGTACACTTTGGAGCAATTGTATGCTTTATTAATATGTATCAATAAAATTCATTTGTTAAAAAATAAGAGGGGAAACTGCACGTGTGTGGTGGGGAGTAAAATGGGAACTCTATTTTCTCAATTATTTGTAAACCTAAAACTCTACTAAAAATAAATGTTATTAAAAAAAAAAGACTAAGTAAAATAAATTTTAAGAGCCAAACAAATGGAAACTTCAACCAATATTAAAATGGTAAATAATTCCTTTTAATGGCTAACCTTAACCCAGACCCTATATAAAACTGGTCAAGGTCACAGTAACAAGGAGGAAAAAGCCTTCTGATAAATGTAGAAACCAATCCCTATCCTGAGCAATCCTTGTTGGACAGTCCAAACAACAAATTCCAATTAAAAGGGTGTTTTCAAGACTAACTTAAGTAACTTAACTTCTACCTACCAACTAGAACATTGCATTTAAGCTGTAACAGATGTTAAAACAATGCTAATACATTGCTCTGAATGTCCATGAATACTGAAATGATTAAAATTGCATTCATTTAATGTTACATGATACAACCATAAGAATTTTTACTAAAGACTATTCAGCAACATGTAGATTCCATGATAGATGTAGAAAAGAATACAAAATTGCACATGCCCTACAACTATGAAAAGGAAATATATATACATGTGGCCAAGAAATGAAAGGAAATATTTAACAATGAAAATAGTTGCTGTGCTGTTAGGATTGTGGATGTCTTCTATCTCCCCCTCCCCCAAAATTGTGACTTGTTTTATTTCCATTATAACTTTTTAAAGTTAGCTATAGTCTCCTTACCATAAGCATTATACATCTTGGGACCCAGATCTGGCCGAACAAAGTAGTTTGGCAGCCTCGAGGCCAAGTTCAGTTTTCCATCTCGCCTTGTATACTCAGGCAGAGGAATGTTGGCCATCAGATCATCAAACCTAGGACAAGAGAATCAGGAATTTCAAAATAAGCCTGCCTTTCTAATTCATCATGTGTGATTTGTTTTGTTCCTTCTACACCAAAGGGAACAAATAAAAATATCTGTGATGATGAAGATGGAGAAAGCTATCATTAACAATATTTAACATTAGATGATAGTAATTAGGAACATCTTTCTCTCCTACACCACATGTGTTGAAATGATCTGGAAGATTTCACACAAAAAATCTGAGCAATAAATTCCTGAGCATAAGAACTGACACACAGGGTATATTACTTAGTCCTAATGCTCCTTTTTCAAGGTTTCAAAGTCAAATCAGGAAAATATACTATCAATCCAGAAGTTTTATTGTCTAACTCATTAGCCTATCTTATACTAAAGCCTGGCAGATCTGATCCAACTACTGCCTCCAAGTCAAATCAGTGCTTGCAAGCCTGCCTCTTCTCTGGCAGAAAACTACAGCAGAAAACACACACGGAAATTTCATTATTCAGTCAAACCTAAAAGTCAATTTAATCATCTCATTTAAAAATATACATGTCTCCAAAGAGTATAGACTAGAAATTAAAAATAATACCAGCGAAACTATGGGAACTTTCATATTTCCCTGAAAACTATTTCTTCCCCACCTCAAGAAAGAATTTATTCTTCCAAGTAAAGAACAGAATCACCTCTTCCCACCTCCATCATCATACCTAGAAGGCATCATGTCTCTAAAATCTTCTCCTGGTGGCCAGTCCTTAAGTTTCAATACCATTGGTTCTTTTTCATTTTTCAAGCGATCTGAAAGGCAACCAGAATAACTGAATTATTAGTATTCCTAATGCAGACATGGGTCAACATAAATGACAAATTAGCATTTTATGCCTCAAAAATGCAAATAAAATATATTTTATTTATCTCCACAAAATGCTCATAACCTGATACATTTAGTATGTAAATATTATCTTTAATACCTGCCACTCAAACTCCAACCATTTCATATACACAGTGTCAAGAAATCCCTTTGTCCTTAGGAGGCAGCAAAATAAAGATAACCAACTAATTTGTATTAGGACCTTGTCTTTCCTAGACATTTATTTAATGGCTGCTTGTCCTTTGAGATTACAGCCACTCCTCCCTTTTGCCCATTACAAGTAAGTGGTGTTTCAGCAATTGTCCCTCTCAGATCCTGTCTGCTCTTCCTAGATGCGAGTAGCTCCTGACAGACCAAAATCAATGCACCTTAACAACAGAGACCCCCGACGCCTATGAAACACCCAGTTTTCCAAAGCTAGCATGAAACAGAGATGGCTCATTCTGTGCAGGCAGAGACTGAGGTGAGTTGATATTCTGTCCAGGGACAATGAAGGCCAACAGGGCCCACTCTTTTTCCCCTGCTATCTTCTAGATGATACATAAAAAGTTTAGTTAAAACTATTTTCTGAGTTCCTGTTTGTGGGTAATGACAACAAACCAAGAACCCAGAAGCTCAAATCGGAAAAGTGATGCTGATAACCATAATTAGCAGCCACTACACTCATTTCTTGCTGTGTTCCAGTCTCTGCTTAGCATTTTAAGCTTTCAATTCTCACAACTAAACCAAAATCCCAATGAGATTAGGCACTATTTAGTATTTCCATTATTGGATAAGGCAACTGACATTCCATAGATGCCCAAGGTTGTTTTCGCTGTTCAGTGACACTCTGAATTGGAGTCCAGATTTGACTTATAGAGTTTGTGCTCTCAAGGACTAACATGTTTATAATGTTTTACATCCAACTAAGCACTGCACCATAACCTCATTTAAATAGGTGCATACTCCTGGAGGCATCAAAGGCAGAAAAATACAGGCTTCAATATATATTCAGAACACCAGGGGATATCAGTGGGGGTGGTATGCTGTGTGTGTGGCAACAGAATCATAATTCTGGAAAAGGCCAACTGCAGATGATGTTGGGCTGCCTTAAATCTATAGGGCAAGAGGAAGTCTGAGCCCCAGAGGAGTTAAATTACCAAGCACACATACTCATTCAGAACTATCAGGAGTCAGGATTTGAACTGGAAAGCAAAGTGTAGTACAAACGGAGATATGCCACCCAGATTCCCTTCAAGGAAAGACCTGCTGCCCAACCACACCTTTAGGGTCTGTCTCAGATGCAGAGAGCTGCCTTGCCAGTTCATGCCCTTCCTGGGTGACTGTATCCAGGGACTGAGGGAGGTGGGGGTAGAAAGGCCCTGACATTTCTCACTTCAGTCTAGTACAAGACAACGAGGGGCAACACTTGCTCCAGAACTCCCTGCCAGGCTGGCTGAGGCTTTGCTGGGCCTGCATTGCAGCTGGACTTCTGCCCATTCTTGTTCCCTCCCCATTCATTTCACAGATGTTCACATCACCTGTGAAATGATGTTGATCCCTAATAGGCATCTTGTACTCCAAATGCCATCTCAGCATCTACTTCTGGAAAACCCAATTGTGCCTTGTGGAAGAATTAACTATAATTTTATTACAAAAGTCAAAAAGTATGGCCTATAGGCCATAAATGTGGGTATCAGGGATTAAAAGAGCAAGAGAAAGGTGAGAAAGTATGTTAAAAAGAAGAGCAAGACTGATGAATGAGAAAACTTTATTACTAAGAGTATAAAAAATTAACTGGCCAAACACTCGAGCAGGGATGGAGCATGGCGGCCTGTGGTTGTGCTGCTGTGAATCAGTAGGGCCCTACTTGGACCGCACATTCTTGGAAACAGTTTAGTGACTGGGGTATCAATAGGAAGGGCTGAGCCTTGACATCCAGATGCAAGACCTTCTCCACTGTCCTGCCCAGGGCTCTACCCCTACCCCGATGAAGTAGGCAGTGACCAGGAAACCCTTGTGTTAACTCAACTCACATCCTGTGGCACCCTCAGTTTTATTTACCTTGCTAAGCATAATTTTTAAAAGAAAACTTTTAAAAGAAAAAAGACATCTGGAGGTGAGACACACAGCACTTCTTTGCACACCCCTCCCCCTGGGCCACAGGTGTAAGCACAGCCTTCCTGTAACA
>JAQZBX010055466.1:0-18413 GCA_029593785.1 Cabassous unicinctus | reverse complement strand
GGATGTCCTTAAAATTAAAAACTTCTGCACCTTAAAGGACATTATTAAGAAAATAAAAAGGGAGTCTACCCAATGGGAGAAAATATTTGGCAACCATATAAATGATAGGAGCCTAATATCCTTCATATATAAGGAAATCCTACACCTTGAAAATAAAAAGACAAACAACCCATTTAAAAAATGGGTAAGTGATCTGAAAAGATACTTCTCCAAGGAATAAATACAAGTGGTTAAAAAGCACATTACAAAATGCTCGACATCGCTAGCTATTAAGGAAATGTAAATCAAAACTACAATGAGATACCATCTTACACCCATCAGAATGGCAACTATTAAAAAAATATCAGACTATAAGTATTGGAGAGGATATGGAGGAATAGGAACCCTCATCCACTGCTGGTGGGATTGTGGAATGGTCCAGCCACTTTGGAGGATAGTTTGGCGGTCCTCAAAAACTAACAATAGATCTTCCATATGATCCAGCGATTCCACTGCTGGGTATATATCCAGAAGTATTGAAAGCAAAGACATGAACAGATATATACACACCAATGTTCATAGCGACATTGTTCACAATTGCCAAAATTTGGAATCAGCCCCGGTGCCCATCAACAGATGAATGGATAAACAAATGTGGTACCTACATACAATGGAATATTACTTAGCTGTAAGAAGGAATAAAGTGATAGCACACGGAATAACATGGATGAATCTTGAAGACCTTATGTTGAGTCAAGCAAGCCAGGCATTGAAGGATGAACAGTATATGACCTCACTGATTTGAATTGAGGAAAGTGAGCCATCTTTGAGAACCATTCTGAAAGATAGGTTAACAAAGGAGAGAAAGAGAAGAGAATATTGTGAGCCATCACACATATGGACATAATCTATGATAAAGTGATAGAGTATATTTGCATATTGATGGATAGGACAGGTGGGCAGTGATATTATTGGGTTTGGTGGTGCAGGGTTGACAGGTGGGTAGATTAGGAAGGGTAGGTTAGAATACCCAAGATACTGGTGGGAGAGATGGGAAGGGGACTTAGTGAATATGGGACTTGTGGGTATGATGTTGAAAGTGCAGGAGTGGGAATGCTCTTATGGCAGTATGACAAGGTAGTGTCACTGGTTTAGGGTGTAGGGTGGGGGGGCATTCAGGAAAGGGTGCATCTTGAGTAGGCTTCTAGGGAGTGGGTGAGTGTTCATCCTGTCATAATGTGTTGTGTCAAGGAGTGGAGACCCACACAGTGAGTGGGAAGGAGATGGACCCCCATATTTGGGAGGACCGATTCACCCAGAAACAGACTGGTGGGTGTCTCTTAGGCTCAAAGGTGGATCCTAATAGGAGAGGATAAATAAGCATGTCAAGACCTCTTGTGGCATGTAACTATGAATCTTGTCATCCAATGAGTCAAGACAGGGGAGTGTCATGAGCCCCAGGGTGATGGGGAGGAAGGAACAGAAAAGATCAAACAGGGGGTATTTAGTGGTCATGGGAAATGTTTTTCATTACCTTACAGTGATGGACACAGGACATGGTAAATATCATCAAAAATTATTAAACTGTACTGTCTAAATTGTAAACAGTATATGTACAGTATATGTAAGCCATTGACAATGTTTAGTAGCTATGCTTCAATATCTGTATAACAGCTATAACAAAGCTACCATCCACATAAAAAAGGTTTTATTATGGGGTGAGGAAAGGAAAAGGAGTTTGGGTATATGGGAGTCTCTAGTATTCCGTGTGTGACTTTGCTGTGACCTGAAACTTCTTTGAAAATAAATGAAAATTTGGGAGACACTGGGGAGTTAGAGGGGGCAGGTGCCACAGTACAGAATGGACACTTGATAATGCAGTGATTAAAGGAAAATGGGGGAATTTTTTTAATTTTTTTGTTTTTTCCAATTTTTTCAATATCCCAATCCTTTAATTTTATTTTATTTCTAGTTTTTTTTTTAAGTTTCCATGCATTTTATCTCTTATATTTAAACTTATCTTTATTATTTCTTTTTCCTACTTATTGTATTTGGCTTTTATATGGACTTCATGTTGAAGGAACATTTAGATCACAGAAGGGTTACAGAGGGGCCAGGAGAGGATCATTGGTGGGAGGTGTCTGGGATAGGGGTTTCATGGGAGGAAGTTCACCTGAATATACATGAAAGATATAGACAATTGTTCAAATGATCAAGGGTGAGGCATGGTCACAGTGGGTAGACACTGACTCAATAAAAGAGGAACTACTGAATTCCCACCCTGGAGAGCTCTGCCACATTCTCCAAGAGAGCAGCAACAGTCCCCCAATTGCAGCGGCAGTGTCTGGCTAAGGAGGATGGTCCACTGATGGGTTCTTGTTATTGATGACTACCCTTACAAGTCTTTGCTCTTGTCATTGAAACTTAGCCTATTGTTATGGGGTGCCTAAGGGTTAGACTAATATGAGTCTTTGCTCTTGTCATTGAAACTTAGCCTATTGTTATGAGAGCTGGCTTGTTGCTCAAATGTGGCCTCTCTATAAGCCAGACTCAGCATGTGAATGCAGTACCTTCCCCCCAGCGTGGGACATGACTCCCTGGGATGAGCCTACGTGGCAATGAGGGATTGCTACCAAGTGCCAACTGGCAATACGACTGGAAAAATACCTTGAATAAAAGGGAGGAAAGGTAAAGACAAGTAAGTTCATATGGCTAAGAGACTTCAAAGAGAATAGGGAGGTTATCCCAGAGGTAACACTTACGCTCATCTCAGTAGGATCTCGTGGAACACCAAAGTGGATATCACCCCAAACAGAGGGGCTCCTGAGGGTTTTGGAGACACCCAGGTCCTATATAACGGGGGATAGTTCCAGAGATTGATGCCTTATCAGTGGGCTCTAATTTGGAATCTGTGCTCCTGAGAGTGACAGAGTTGGATTCAAATAAGTCCTCCCTCTACATGGTCCATCAGTCCCTTCTATTCAAACCTATATGTGATGCTGGAGTTTGTAGATGTACTTCCAGAGACTGGAGCCTCTGGGCTGCCCATGTGCCAACTGTGCCTGGAATCTTGGTGGAGCTGCAACTCCTACTCTTCAGCTCAATGGACTCACCCAAGCCACACTGTGAGGAGACGATGATGGACAACAGCCATCCCAGGGAATGGAGAGAGCCTGCAGCTGCAGGCAGGATAATCCCAACCACCAAATCCATGGGATATAAGCCCCCTCTCACTTGGAGGTGGTGTGGACAGCACTATCCCAAACTCCTCAGCATTGGGGGTAGATCTATGGACTAGAGTGGACATATTCCACTCTAATGGTATTCTGTTGTAGACATATTGTGATTCAAGCAATGGAAGAAATTACAGCAGTGAGGTGGAGCCAGTGACCACGGAACACTTTTGGGGCAGGGAAGGAAAAAGCAGTTGTAATACAGGGGCTTTTTCAGGACTTGGGAATTATCCTAGGGGACATTACAACCACAGATATAGGCCATTTTACATCAGCATATAACATGCAGAACTGTGTGGGAGAGAGTGTGGTCTACAATGTGAACTATGGTCCACGCTTAGTGGCAAAGCCCCAGGATGTGTATATCTATTGCAGGTGATGTGCCACTCTAATGAAAGATGTTTATGTGGGATGTTATGGGAGGTGTTGGAGGTGGGGAAGATGGGAATCCCCGTAATTTTTGTGTAACATTTATGTAATCTAATCATCTTTTAAAATATATATATTTAAAAAAGGAAAAAAAATTAAAAAAAAAAACTCACTTGGTCATGGTTGATAATTCTTTTAATATGCTGATAGATTTGATAAGCTAGTTATTTTATTGAGGGTTTTTGCATCAACATACATAAGGGAAATTGTCTTTGGTTTACATTCTTTGTTTTGTCTTTGTGTAAATACAACAAAACACAGAACTGCACGTTTCACCAATAGCAGATAATCAGATGATTTTCTTGTAGCCATTTATAGATTCTTCAAGAAGAAAATTTAGTTTTCCATGAGAACAAATCTATACCCTCAGTTCATAGTGAATCATTATTGCTACCACATAGTTTAAGATTTCTTGAAAGGAATAAAATAATAATGATAAAATCCAAGAAGTCCTTTTCTGAGACAAAAATAGGAAAAGAAGGAATGATAAAGTAAGCAGAGTTCTAGGATTATAAGGCAGAGATGAAATGGTCTGCATTACTCAGTAGAGACATGCTCTACAAACATCTTTTTCTTAAAAATCAGTGTATGAGGTAGCTGTGTTAGGAATCAGGGAAACGGCTTATGAGTCTTGAAAGAGTTACAATTCTCCTATCTCCTAAAATACACACAAAGTGTAAGTTTGGCATCCACCATTTAGTCTACATGATATATTCTCCCTCCTTCTGGTTTGCACTCCTGTAATACAGAGCATGGTGAATTAGCATGTGCCTATTTAACCAACACTTATGGCAAAAGTGTCCTACTGCCTGGATTGCATAAAATGCAGCATATTTGTCAAGCCAACAATTTCAGTGGGATCTTCTTGATTATACAATGTTCCTGATGATAACAGAAATATCAATTTTCTTGACTGGCCTGTTTTTCAGTGTTTTCTTTTTTCCACTTACTTGAAACACATACATCTAGAATCTTCAACAATATTCAGAGTATGTGCTTACTAAGTTTGTTCTCAACATGCTTACTGAGATTTTTTTTAAAAACAGGTTCTGCCACAATAAAATCATTCATGCACAAAAAGTATTTGATAAAAGAAAGGATTGCACAAACACAGATTTCCAGGCTAGTAATGTCAGAAATGATATATAAGTTTTTTGGGTGTGAGAACAAGAATGGCACTCTTTCCACTGGATAAATGTCACCACTGGTGTATGTATAACACTGGCAAATCTAATTCACAATACATTTTTGCACTCATCCTGAAAGACCTTGGGCCTTGGGAAAATCTTGGTGAGTTGACTAGTTTATGTGGTAAATTATTTTGTTTAGAATCATAACGCAAGGAATAGACTGTGTTGGGTCTTTTAATTGCAATGGAGAAACCATTATAAATGAAAAGCTGAGGAGTCTCAATTCTTAGATTAGGACACAATCAAAAACCAGAAATCTTCTAGGATTGTAGGAATCAAATTTGTTTTCCCTTTAAACTATAGTCAGATATGGAAGTAACTCAAAACCAAAGTCTAATCCTGTGGGTTGATAAATTACAAAATAATTTGAATTCACAGCTTTGCCAAATAATGTGAAGGTGATTTTTAAAAAAATGACCAGATCACATTTTTCCAAAATTGTACATGAACTCAGAGCAATTTTTAATCTCAAAATGCCACTCTGGTTTGCCAGTCAGAGGGATGGCTGTGGAGTCCGGTGATGAACTAATTATTACCCTTTTTCTAGCTCACAGATAAAACAGCAGGTCTCCATAAAAACCTTGATATTATTTCCTAATATCTGGGATTAACACTTGAAAAAGTCATAGTTGGCAGTGGAAAAGATACCCAAGTTGCTTGTTTTAATCAATTTTATTGAAACATATTCATAAATCATACAAGCCTTCTAAATTGTACCATCAATGGCATTTAGTATAAATGCAATTTGTGCATTCATCACTTCAATCAATATAAGAACATTCTCATTACTCAAAAAAAGGAAAAAAAAAACAACGACAAAAACAAAGAAAGAACACAGAAAATTCTGCCTCTTTGTTGTCACCTTTCAATCTTGCTATCCTTCTGTTGCCATCCATAATTGCTAATATATTTTCTTCTCTATAATTTATTTGCATTTACATTTTGTATACAATATGTAATATTTTTCTCAAATTCCTTTCACTTACTATACATCATTTTTTACCATTGATGGAAGGTTATTAATATATTAATATAATATATATTAATATAGTAATATATAATATAATAATATATTACCATATTATGCTTTGATTGTATTTTTGCCCACATATCACCCTGATATTATTATCATATAACATTAACATATATTTGTTCTGTTCCATAGATAAACATGCCTATATATGCACTATTAACAGTACTTACTTGTCACAAGTGGGTTCACTATGCTATCCAGTCCCATGTTTCATTTTGTAGCTTTCCTTCTAGTGATATACACGACCTTGGACTTTCCATTTCAACCACTATTATACCCATATGTTGGAACTGCTAATTACAAACACTATGATGTGCTTTCACCATTTCTATGCATTTTGAAATATTTACATATACATTTTTTACCAATTCTGCCCAGATTTAACCTCAGCTTCCCATTCTCTACCCTCACACTATTTTCTGGTGACTTTTATTCTAGTTATTAACTCCATGATTTTGCTCATTATATTCAGTTAATAATTTTGAATTCATACAATATTTGGCCTTTTGTGTCTGGCTTGCTTGACTCAACATAGTATCATCCAGGTTCATCCATGTTATCATATGATTCATGATTTCATTTCTTTTAACAGCTGAATAATAGCTATCATGGGTCTATACAATAATTTGTTTATCCATCCATCAGTTGATAATGGATTGTTTCCATCTTTTGGCAATTGTGAATAATGCCACTGTGAACATCAGTGTGTAGATGTCTATTCATGTCTCTGCTCTCAGTTCTTCTTGATATACACCTAGTAACAGTATTGCTGGAAACATGATAGATTTATATATAACTTCCTTAGGAACTTCCAAGCAGACTTTCACAGCAGCTGTAAAATTCTCCATAGCAAACAATAGTGAATAAGCATACGAATCTTTCCACAACTTCTCCAACACTTGTAGCTTTCTTGTTGTTGTTTTTGTTTTTTAAGTACTTAGATTACATAAATTTTACACAAAAAATATAGGGATTCCCATATGCCCCACTCCCCACACCTCCCACAACCTCCCACATAAACATCCTTCATTAGTGTGGCACATTCATTGCAGTTGATAAATGCATCCTGAGGCTTTGCCATTAAGCATGAACTATAGTTCACATTGTAGTCTACACTCTGTCCCACACAGTTCTGCATGTTACGTGATGATATAAAATGGCCTATATCTGTTGCTGCAATATCACTCACGGTGATTCCCAAGTCCTTAAAACAACTCTGTATTACAACTGTTTTACCCTCTCCCTGCCCCCAGAACCTCCAGTGACCACTGGCTCCACATCATTGTAATTTCTTCCATTGTTAGAATCACAATATGTCTATAGTACAATACCAGTAAGTCCACTCTAGTTCAAAGCTCTTCCCCTAATCCCAAGGACTCTAGAATGGTGATGTCCACTTCACCTCCAATTGAGAGGGGGCTTATATCCCATGGGGAAGATGGATGGGACAATCCTGCCTGCAGCTGCAGACTCTCCATTCCCTGGGACAGCCATTGTCCATCATCATTTCCCCACCAGTTGTCCTTGGTGAGTCCAATGAGCTATAGAGTAGGTCTTGCAACTCCACTGAGGTTACAGGCCCAGCTGGCACATGGGCAGCCCAAAGACTCGAGTCTCTGGATGTACACCTACAAACTCCAGCACCAAATATAGGTTGAAATAGAAGGGATAGATGAGCCATGTGCAGGGAAGACATAATGAAGTCCACCACTGTCACTCTTACAAGCACAAACCCCAAAGTAGGGACCACTGGCAAGGCACCAAATCTGGAGCTATCATCCCTGACCATAGGACCTGGGTGTCTCCAGAGCCCTCAGGAGCCCCACTATTTGGGTAGTATCCACTTTGGAAGTCTATGAGATTCTGCTGAGATGTGCGTAAGCATTACCTCTGGGATGACATCCCAACTCACTTTGAAGTCTCTTAACCACATAAAATCATTTGCCTTTATTCCCCCTACCCTTTTATTTGACATCTTTTTCCAGTTGCATTGCTAGTTTGTGTTTGGTAGCAATCCCTTGGTGCCATTGAGGCTCATCCGCGGGTGTCATGTCCCACACTGGGGGGAAGGTAATGCAATCATATGCTGAGTTTGGCTTAGAGAGAGGCCACATTTGAGCAATGAGGAGGCTCTCAGGAGGCAACCCTTAGGTACCCCATAACAATAGGCTAAGTTTCAATATAAAAAGCAAAGGCTCATAAGCCTAATGGTCAATATCAAGGCCCAATCAGGCCCTTCTTCACCAGTCACAGCCCCTGCACTTGGGGGACTGTTGCTTCTCTCTTAGATAATGTGGCAGAACTATCCAGGATGGAAATTCAGTATTCTCTCAGTTATTGTGTGAGTCTCCACCCCCTAGGACAATGCCCCATGAACATTTGAATATTTTTACATGCCTTATATGTATGCTCAGGCAAACTTCTGCCATGGATCCCCCATCACTAACACCACACACCAAAGAGCCTCCCCTGCCCCAGTTGTGACCCTTCTTCAAAACCATTCTTCAAAAATGAAGCCATTACAGTAGCCATTACAGTAGCCAAATACAATTAATAGGAAAATGAAACAGTAATGATAAGTTTAAATATAAGAAATAAAATACATGAAAATTTAAAAAAACTAAAAATAAAATTAAATTAAAAGATTGAGATATTAAAAAATAATGAAAAATATTTAATTTTTTTTCTTTTTACATTTTGCCTTCCATCATCACAATATCTGGTGTCCTGTCTGTACCGTGGCACCTTCCGCCACTCATTCCCCAGCGTCTCACTATTTTTCATTTTGTTTTCATAGAAGTTTTAGGTCACAGCAAAGTCACACACAGAATTCGGGAGACTCTCATTTACCCAACATCCTCCCCCTTTCCTCCCCTGCCATATTAATACCTTTTTATATGTGGATGGTACCTTCATTATAACTGATATACAAATAGTTAAACATAGCTACTAAACATGAGCAATGGTTTACATTATGGTTTACATTTTAGAACATACACTTTTATAAATTTTGATGATATCATGGGTATTACACCCTTGTCAGAAGTGTGGTTTCCAAATATTTTCTTCTATTTAGTAGGCTGCCTTTTAACCCTCTTCTCAAAGTCCTTTCAGGTGCAAATGTGCTTAATTTTGAGGAAGTTCCATTTAACTAGCTTTTTCTATTTTTGCTCCTGCTGTGATTGCAAACTTTAAGAGAACATCATATACCACAAGACCTTTAAGATGTTTCCTTACCTTATCTCATAGGAATTTTCCTGGCCTTTATGTTTAGATCATTGATGCATTTGGAGTTGGTTCTTGGGGAATGAGATTGAGATTCTCTTTCCTTCATTTGGTAAGGCAATCCAGTTCTCCCAGGCCCTTTGTTAAAGAGACTGCAATGTCCCAGTAAAGTAGACTCAGTAAGTTTATAAAAGATCAGTTAACTGTAGATGTGAGAGCCTGTTTATGACTGCTTCATTTTACTTTCATTGACAAATATGTCAATCTTTATGCCAGTACCGTGCTGTTTTGACTGCAGTTGCTTTTTAATATAGTTCAATGTCAGGAAGAGTGAGTCCTCAGAATTTGCTCTTTTTTTTAAGAGTTCTTATGGCTATTTGGGCCCCTGTCCCTTCCAAATAAATTTGATAATTGACTTTTACTTTACTGTAAATATGCTGTTGTAATTTTGATTGTGATTGTGTTGAAACTATTAATCAGTTTTCTTAGTTGACTTCTTCACAATATTTATCTTCTAACCAATTAACACAGAATATCCTTAAAGTTGTTTGGGTCTTTTATTTCCTTTCACTTTCCATTTTATGATATATAAATGAAGACTATTATTGTAGGAAACACCAAGATAAATTTCCTGAGGTTTTCTGCCTATGAAAATAATTGTTAAACAGTAACAATGCATCCCTGGAAGAATCACAGAGATTGGTGACATTACCAATGTTTGAATAATCAGGGGTTGTAATGTCTATTACAGCCTCATCTATCTTACTTTGAATGTGCAGGAGAAAATCATATATGGAGGACGTAATGTGGATTATTGCAAACTTAATCAGATAATAACTCCAGTTAGAGTTATGAATTCCTTCTGGAGCCAATTAACACAAACCCTGGCAATGATTATAAAGTCTTTGATATGACATTATTTTTTCACCAAATTCATATAGCACGAGAGCATTTGCTTTCATTTAGCAGAGACTGCAATATAAATTCATTGTTCCAACGACTACTATAATTTTATAAGTACAAACTATGTGGAGTAAATATTTTACTATTGAAAATTCAGGCATAAAATTCTTTCTTCAGTATTGTAATAGGGAATACAACAGAGAATTCAAATGATATTAAAGAGGTGTATTAATGTACAAAAATTAAATAGAGAGAATTCTAGAAATTGGGCATGTAGCAGATTATTTTTCTATGCACTGATAAAAGTATCTGGATTTAAACCACCCAGGGTTTGACCTCTGTTAATCAGGAAACAATTTCTAAACTTGAGGCAAATGATCCTTTTATAGAGAGAAGGTTCTTACCTGGAAGGCTTTTTAAAGACCTGCTGTATGTCCTCATTTCTAATACTAGAGATAAAGGGGTTCATCATGGGAGTGACCACTGTGTACATCACTGAGGTTATTGCATTTGTCCTTGAGTTTTGTGAAGCAGCAGAACTAAGATACATTCCAATACCTGTACCATAAAACAAGGTCACTACTAACAGGTGAGACCCACAAGTAGAAAATGCTTTATATTTGCCCTCAGCTGTTGAAATTCTCAAAATGGAAGATGCAATCTTTGAGTAAGAGAAAAGGATTTCAGACAAGCACGTCTGACTACCAGATTAAGTTCACAGAAAAAATGCAAGATTTCCAACTCTGTACAAAAAGGAAATTGCAAAACCATTAAGTCATATTAAAGGGAGACCAAAAGACTTAGTAACCAGGATGCTAGCAGCAGGAGGCCACAGACATGGGGGCTCATGATGACCATGTAGTGCAGGGGTGACATATGGCCACAAAGTAGTCATAGGCCATTGCTATCAATAAGGAGATGTCTAATCCTGAACAAATCATGAAAAAATATATCTGGATGGGACAGTTTTCATAAGTTATGGTTTTGCTCTCTCTCTGGAAGTTCAGCAGCATCTTTAGGACAGTGGTGGTGGTGAAAACAGATTATCTGTAAAAGACAGATTGGAGAGGAAGAAATGCATGGGTGTGTGGAGGTGGGAGTCAAAGATGATGACCAGGATGATGAACAGGTTCCCAAAGATGGTGACTAGGTACATGGACAGGAGCATCACAAATAGGAGAGGCTGGATTTCTTTAACTTCAGAGAAGCCCAGGAGGATAAATTCTGAAACACGTGTTTGGTTTTCTGTTTCCATATAGATGATGCAACTGCTGGAAAAGAGACCAGAGAAATGTAAATTTAGACACAAGCAGCTATTTACAAATTAACATAAAGTATATGGTTTGTAAACACATTAAAGTAATGATTTCTTAATTTTATATAAATGCATCTAATGTATTTAATTTGAAAACACAGGGGAAACAAATGCTCCTGCTACTCTTTATTTATTTATTTTTTTTAAGTTTCTACCAGGGATTGAACCAGGGACCTCATATATGTGAAGCAGGTTCTCAACCGTGAGTTAAACCTGTTCCCCACTGTTACTTTCCCTTGGTGCTGTTTCTGACTAGCCATCTTTGTCCATAATTGCAGATATTTTCTCAAGACAAAAAGTTTCACTACAAATTCTCTTAGAATTTGTTTTATTCAACAAAAAAATTTGACCAGCCCTTTTTTGTACTTTGATGAAATTTTGGGGTACTGGATATTGGTAATGGTAGCAAATATTCTGAACGTAATTAATATTAAACAAATTGAACACTTGAAAATAGGTAAAATGAGAAATTTTTAGTTGTGTATAGATTACTACAATTAAGAGTTTAAAATAATTAATTAAAAGTATTCTGCTTTAGCATATGTAACACACAATATTGCTATGATGCCATTTCTTTCCAGCCTGATCTGTACATTCAACTCAACTCAGTTTTAAATGCAAGCAACTTAAATTGTGGATACCAGTAAACTAATTCTAAAATTTGTATGTAAAGCCTAAAACCTAGAAAGCAACATAATATTGAAGAAGAACAAATTTTTAGGATAACACTAACTGATTTTGAGAATTACTAAAAAATATAAACATCAAACAATGTTTTTTCTTTGAGACACATAATCTAATGTTAGAGAACCCAGAAATGGATCCACACAAATGCCATCAAATGTTCTATGACAAAGGAGAAAAGTCAATTCAATGGAGAAAGTGTGGCTTTTTCAAAAAATGGTTGTGGAGCAACAGGAAGTACACATGCTAGAAAAAAACAGTACTTAGGTACAGATTGTATACATTTCATAAAAGTTAATGCAACAGGAATCATACACTCACATGTAAAATGCAATGTATAAAACTTCTAGGATAAAACTTACAAGAAAATCAAGGGGCCAGGGGTTTTGTGATGAGAGTTTATGTATAGCATTCAAAGCATGATCCACGATAGAAGAAAATTTATAAGTTGTACTTTAAGAAGATGAAAATCAATTGCTTTGTGAAAGATATTGATAAGGGAATGAAAAGAAAGTCAATAGACTTGGGGAAATATTTGCAAAATATATATCCAATAAATTATTTGTATTAAAATATACAAAGAATTCTTGATACCCAACATGAAGAAAGCAAAAACCCAGTTGAAAATTATTAACAACCATATTGTAATATTCTTGCATCAATGTCAAAGATGTACTGTGTTAATGGGAGGGGATATGGAAGAGATATGCCAAACATACTTTATGGATCATAGTTAGTGGTAAGAGTCTGATGGTATTATCTCATAATCTGTAACAAATGTTCCACAATGGTGTGGTGAAGGATTGTTGTATGGGAATTCTACATATATGCATGATTGTTTTGCAAGTTCACAACTTCTGAAATAAAATTATTTAAAAATAGACTGGGAGAGAAAGAAGTTCAAGTGGTTGGGCACACATTTTGATCCCCAGTACCTTCTTAAAAATCAACGTACAATCAAACAAACAAAAGATAACTCTCACTGGGGAGTGGATGAAACTCAGTGGTTGAGTGCCTGCTTCCCATGTACAAGGTCCTGGGTTCAATCCCCGATAACTCCTTAAAAAATGGCCCAAAGATCTGAACAGAATTCTATTCAAGAAGATATACAGTTGGAAAATAAGTATACATGAAAAGATACTAAAAAGGGCATGGATGAATCTCAAATGATTGTTGCAGGCTAACATGCTATGTATGCATGATATCAACATATTTTATGACCTTTTGGACAAGGCAAAACAACAGGGACAAGAGAATGATCACTGGTTGCCAGAGGCTTGGGGAAAGGGCAAGTGGGTTGAAAGTAAAACACAGGGGAATTTTTAGAGCAATAAAAACTGGTCTTTATTATACTGTAATTGTAGGCATGTGACATTATGCTTTTTTCAAAACCCATTGAACATGACAACAGAAATAGGTAACATTAATATATGCAAATAAAAATTAATGTACAAGGTATGCAAAATGTTCAAAAGCAATTTTTCTGACAAATGCATGAAATGCCCTCTCTGAAGGGTTTGGGGGGAAACTTGCTGAAATAGAAACATAAGATATGAATGCAGTCTGTAAAATGAACTCAATAGACATGACATAAGTACTGTGTTCTAGTTGATAAAGCTGTATCCCACCATGGTATGGGTTAACAAATTTTACTTCTATACATATACACTGGTATCAAGCAATTAGGTAAATGGAGGGTAAATGGGGGAATATGCCTCTCACTGTGGTGTGGGAAGTAATAGATAAACAAGGACAGGACACTGGACTGTTTTGTGTTAGTGGTTTAGAATTAGACACAACAGTATGAACTTGTGTGAAGGTGAATACAGATACAGAGGGTTGCATGTTGAATTACTTACTGATAAGTGCATATATACATTTTATTTTTTTTTAATTTATTTTTTTATTTTTTATTTTTTAGCAAATCAATTTTATTGATAGATATTAAAAAACATAAATCCATTCAAAGTGTACAATCAATGGTATTTGGTGTAATCACATATTTGTGCATTCATCATTTCAATCCATATATACATTTTAGTGTACACAAATATATTTCCTTACAATCTCCATGAAGAGGTCCCAGTAGAAAAACACATATAAAGTCCAGACTTTGGATTTTAACATGATTCTCCATTATGAGTCTTCTTGGAGAAACAGTTGACTGCAGGAATTTGAGAACAATTATACAAAAAGAACCTGGAAAATCTTGTACTGAAATAAAATCCTCAACGATAGGGAAAATGTCAAATAGGCATGGGGCACAGATGAAAGAGCTCCCATGACCAAAACTGGAACAAATTGGAACAACAAAATAAAATAATACTGAATCACAACCAAAAGTATAAAATAAATTTCATGAGTCAGTCTGGATCAAAATAAATTATTGATTAAATAATTAATACATATACCTTCTATGCAGATGAATTCCAATAATTTAGGCAGATATTGCTCTCTCAAGGCATTGGAGCATAAATCCCCCTCCTGAATGTGGGTTTCACATACTGACTTATCTCACAGAATTATGGATTAAAGCCCACCCTAATTCAATTCGGCTTCTTGTAAATAGAAACCGTGTAGATCATATTCTTAAATGTGTGCCTACAAGAGCTAATTGTAACATCTTCAGGGGTTTTATTTACAAATGAATTTCACAGACAGAGTGCTGGAAGTTAGGGCTTCAACATATTTTTAATAAATCAATTTTATTGATATATGTTAACAAAGCATAAATCTTTCCAAAGTGTAAAATCAATTTTTATTGTAAGCAAATATTTATGCATTCATCATTTCAGTCACCAATAGAGCACCTCCATTTTTCCAATAATAATAATAAATACAAAACAAACAAAACTCATCACCTCTCAATCTCTCTAAACTTCCCCTGCCATACATAGCTACTATTCTTTGTCCTTCTCTCCAGTATATTTGTATTTACATTTTGTAAAAACATTCTTTTCTATGCAATATCCCCCCAAAAGTCCGTTTTACATGAAGTTTTACTATCTTATACAGACCCATGTTACAGTTTTCAGTACTGCTAGTTACAAACACCATGATATGCTTTAACCATTTCTATTCATTTCCAAAGACTTACAAACATCCTTTTCACCAATTCTGCACAGATTAACGCTCAGCTTTCTTTTCTCTACCCTCCTATTTTCTGGTAACTGATATTCTAATGATTAGCTCCAAGAGTTTACACAATATATTTAGTTCATATAGCACAATCAAACAGTATTTATCCTTTTCTGTCTGGCTTGCTTGAACAAATATAATGTTCTCCAGGTTCATCCATGTTTTCATATGTTTCATGACTTCATTTCTCCTTACTACTGCATAATATTCCATTGTGTGTATACACCACAAATTGTTTATTCATTAATCAGTTGATGGACACCTGGGTTGTTTCTAGCTTTTGGCAATCATGGATAATGCTATGAACATTGGGGCAGAGATGTCTGTTTGTGTCCTGCTTTCAGTTCTTCTAGGTATATACCTAGGATTGGTATTGCTGGATCCCATGGGAAGTCTATATTCAACTTCCTTTGGAACTGCCAAACTGTCATCCACAGTGACTGTACCATTCTATATTCCTACAAACAGTGAAAAAGCATTCCTATCTCTCCACACCCTATCCAAAACTTACAGTTATCCAGCTTTTTAATGCAGCCAGTCTAATAACTATGAAATTACTGGCTTCTTATTTGCATTTCCCTAATCCTAGCGATGCTGAACATTTTTCCATGTGTTCAACATCACCAAATATTTTCTCCCATTGAGGAAGCTGCCTTTTCACCTTTTGACAAATCCCTTTGAGGTACAAAAGTGTTTAATTTTGAGGAGGTCCTATTTATCAATTTTTTCTTTTGTTGCTCATGCTTTGGGTGTAAGTTTTAAGAAACTACTGACTAAGACAACATCTTGGAGATGTTTCCCTAAATTTTCTTCTAGGAATTTTATGGTTGTTGCTTTTATATTTGGGTCCTTGACCCATTATGAGATAATTTTTTATAAGGTTTGAGATAGGGGTCTTTTTTGTTTCATTTGGATATGACTATGCAATTCTCCCAGCACCATTTGCTGAATATACTGCTCTGGCCCAGCTGGGAGGGCTTGACTACATAGTCAAAATACACATGATTGTAGATGTGAGGATCTATTTCTGTGTCTCATACAGTTCCATTGGTCAAAATATCTGTCCCTATGCCAGTACCATGCTGTTTTTACCACTGTAACTAAGTAATATGCTTTAAAGACAGGAAATGAGAGCCCTTCAACTTCGTTCTTCTGTTTAAAAACATTTTTTTGCTATTTGGTGCCCCTTACACTTCCTAATAAATTTGATTACTTGCTTTACAATTTCTGCAAAAAAGGCTATTGGGATTTTTATTGAGAATGAGTTGAATTTGTAAATTAGATTGGGTAGAATTGACATCTTAATGATATTTAGTCTTGCAATGCATGAACACAGAATGTCCTTCCATTTATTTAAAGCCTCCTTCAGTTTCTTTTTGCAATGTTTTAGAGTTTTCTGAATACAGATCCTTTATATCCTTGGTTAAGTTTATTCCTAAATATTTGATTATTTTAGTTGCTATTACCAGTGGATTTTTTTTCTGATTTCCTCCCCAGATTTCACATCAGTAATGTATAGAAACATTATTGATTTTTGCATATTACTCTTGTATCCTGCCATTTAGCTGAACTTTTCTATTATCTCCAGGAGCTTTGTTTTGTATCTTTCAAGAGATTCTAGATAGAAGATCATGTCATCAGAGAATAGTGAATGTTTTTACTTCTTCCTTATCTATTTCAGTGCCTTTTATTTCTTTTTCTAGCCTAATTGCTCTAGCTAGATCATTTATCACAATATTGAATAAAAATGGTAACACTGGGCATCCTTTTCTTGTTCCTGATCTCAGTGAGAAAGCTTTTATCTTTCACCATTGAGTACATGCTAGCTGTGGGTATTTCATATATGCACTGTACCATATTGAGAAAGCTTTCTTCCATTCCTATCTTTTGGAGTGTTTTTATTAATAAAGTGTGCTGTTTTTGTCAAATGCCTTTTCTGCATCAATTGACAGGATCATGCCATTTTTTCCTTCCATTTATCAATGTGGTTTAAAATAATATTTGATTTTCTTGTGTTGAATCACTTTTGCAAACCTGGGATAAAACCCACTTGATCTTGGTGCATAATTCTTCTAATGTGCTTTTGCCAAACTCGGCATATAAATACATTACTTTCTCCCTAGTGTGGAACATGAGTACTGAGGTTGAGCCTACCTGGCACTGAAGCATTACTACCAAGCACCAACTAACAATGCAATTAGAAAAAGGCTTTGACCAAAAGGGAGAAAATGTGAAAACAAATGAGTTTATATGGCTCAGAGACTTCAAAGTAAGTTGGCAGGTCATTCCAGAAGTAACACTTATGCATAACTCAACAGGGCCTCTTTGACTACCAAAGTAGATACTAACCCAGTCTCCTGAGGACTCTGAAAACATCCAGACCCTATAGTCAGGGCAGATAGCTCAGGAGTTTGGTGCCTTCCCAGTGTGCCCTAATTTGGAATTTATGTTCCCCAGAGTGACAGAGTTAGACTCAGTTGTGCTTTCCCTTCACATAGCTCTTATGTCCTTCTATTTGAACCTATAATTAGTATTAGTGTTGGCAGATGTATATCCAAGAGACTTAAATCTTTGGGCTTTCCATGTGCAAGCTGGGCCCTGAATCTCAATGGAGTTGCAACACCTACACTCCAGTTCATTGGTCTCCCCCAAGACACTTAAAAATGGAGCTGATGATGGACAATGACCATACTAAGGAATCAAGAGACGCTACAACTGCAAGCAAGAGAGTCCCATCCATTGGCCCTATGGAATCACAACCCCCTCTCAATTAGATGTGGAATTGACATCACATCCCAGAATACTCAGGATTGGGGAATGAACTTAGGACAAAAGCAGACTATTATTCTACTGTAGACATTGTGATTCTAGAAATGTAAGAAATTGTATCAATGATGTGGAGTCAGTGGCCACTGTAGGATCTGAGGGCAGGGAGAGGGAAAAACAGGTATAATACAGGGGCATAGTTGGAACTTGGAAATTGTCTTGAATGACATTGCAATGGCAGATACAGGCCATTATAAATTTTGCCAAAACCTACAGAATTGGGTGGGAGAGAGTGTAAACTGCAATGAAAACTTGTATGCACACTTAGTGTCAATGCTCCAAAATGTGTTCATCAATCACAATGAACGAACCACACTAATGAAGTATATTTTTAGTGTGGGAAACTGTGGGAGGTGTGGAGAGTGGGCCATATGGGAATCCTATATGTATATATATATATTTGTATTGTAAAAAATCAATTTTTTTACAATACAAACCAATATTTGTAAAATTATATA